>JAGTJM010000160.1:0-18529 GCA_020747015.1 Pyrenochaeta sp. MPI-SDFR-AT-0127 | reverse complement strand
TAGATATCTATCTATTTCCTATAAGGGTTTATAGTATATCCTTCTTCTTCTATATTTAGTATATACGTATATTACCCTAGGTTTATAGGGTAGTTTTACTAATATTATCCTATCTTCTATAACCTATTATCTCTAATAGTAGTCTAGTAATATTACGTCTACTTCTTTATATAGGGTTTAGTCCTAATATCTATTAACCTAATTCCCTAGGTATAGTTCTATTAGTAGAATATTTTCTTTATTATTATCTAGTATAAGTAGTAGTATATTTCTATATAGGCGGATAATCTTATTATTACTTATTACTTCTAGTATTTTTTATTAAGTATTATAGTCTATTAGTCCTATAATCTCCTACTCCTTTATATATTAGTCCTAAACCTAACTAATTATATTAATTTATTAGGTAACTTTATTCTTCTACTTATAGTTTCTAGTAAAGTGTCCTTCCTTCCCGTAATTATAGTATATCTTATTATTTTTTCCTATATCCGTCTTCTAGTATTTTACTTTCTAGCCCTTACCCTTATTTACGTTATCTAGGTATATAGGTTCTAGTTTATTAGAAGTATAATATCTAGTAGTATAGTTATTTTAATTAACGTGAATAAAATCCCTTTATTTACTCTTATTAGGTTAGTAGCTTCTTCTCCTATAACTCTATTTCTTAAGCTCTAACTTATATAGTCTATTATTAATCCTTATACTTTCCTTTATAAGATTATCTAATATATTAATAGTTATACCTATATATATAAGTTCTTCCTAGACCTATAGCTTTAGGCTCTATCTAAATATGTATTTTAGCGCGTTATTATCCTATCCTATTACTATAGTATATTATTAGAATTTATTAGTATAGTTAGCTACGGATATCTTCTATTATAGTATCTAAATACCTTATTCTATAATTAGTTTTTCTATTTATAGCCTAAATACTAGACTAATTTATTTCTTAAACTTATCCTAGCTTTTAAATATTATAGTATTTTTATTATCTTCTATATTATAGTCTATATATTTTATAATATACAGGTTAACCTATTCTAGTACTTCTCCTACGAGGTAGGTAGTAATAAGTACTACTTTATTATTATCTACTATATATCTATTAATATAGAAGTAGATATTATATTAAAGTAGCTATAATTTTAGGGTCTTATAGTCGCTATTATAAGTTAGGGGAGCTTTTTCTTTTAGCTTACCTAAGGCGATACTTATAGAGTTAGGGGTTACTATATCTATCTTAATATTACTTATTTTAAGGGTAATTAAAATATTAAAAGGGCTTTAGGTCCTTAGTAGAGTGGCTATAATATAAAGTAGCTAGTATTACTAAGGAGTCCTTTCTTAGTAGCTTCTAGATTAGAGTAAGTAGAGATAGATAAGTTAGTTAAAGTAGTTCTAAGTATTAAATAGTAGTATTTAATAATAACTTAAGGTTAATTATAATATACTATAGGGGTATATTACTCTTATCTATATACTTAGGTAGTCCTATAGTTTCTATAGTATCCTAGAAGATCCTATATAGGATCCTATAGTATCCTATAGTACTTTATTCTTATAATATAGAATCTATAGGATTATATAACTTCGTAGGGTATATATTATTATTAGCCTCTATTTAGGCCTCGCCTAATACCTATATCCCTTCTACCTCTCTACTTATAAGTGCCTATAGCTCTCGTTATAGGTTCGTAATACGTACTAGCGACTTAAACTCCCTCTAATTCTTAGTACTTAGCTCTAAGGACTTACTATTACTTATAGTTACCTAGATAGCTAGCTTAGTATTAAACCTTTTAAGGATAACCTTAGGATTAAAGGGTAATAGGCTAGTTACCTTAAATGCCTTAAGGATAGTCTCCTTTCTAAATAAGGCTGCCTAGGCTACTTTAAAGAAAGGATAGAAGTCTACTTTACTAATAGAAACTAGCCTCTAGCTTCTCTCTATAAAATATAAGATCTCCTATAAGTATACTAATAAGAGGGGCTTAAATATACTTATATTAAGTAGCTATAAGCTATAGGTTAAATAAGGAGGATAAATAGCTAGGAGGATCTTATTTTAGCTATAGTAGTTAGTAAAATCTATAGTAATATAAGATCTATAGCTATTAAGGATAAGTAATTAATAGGAGGATTAAGCTTTTACCTTAGTATTATAATTAAATACCTATTTCAGCTATGCAAGGCCTATATTATTATTCGTCTATCCTAGGGGTAATAAGATAAAGTAAGATTAATCGTCCTTAGAATCGAAACCTTGTAGCTAGCTATCTTAGAGCGAGGATAAGGCTAACTAAAATATTAGGGTAGGCTCTAGGGATAATCTATCCGCATATATATAGGCTATTAAGGTAATCTACTCTCTATTACTATCCTAGATAAAGGATTTATAGTTCCCCTACTTATATAAGGTCTTACTAAATATCCTCTTTAACCTGCCTATTTGTAACGACATAGGTGCTAGAGGGCTCCGAAACGGATCCAAGTGCAACTTAAAGGTATATAGGAGTGCGTACTGCGGTAGATAACTAAGAACACCTCTATTCCTATAGGTCTGATACGAAAGGATAAGAAGAACTTATCCTACTATCTACTACTAAAGAGCTATACTTATGTATAGAGAAATAGGGGTAACGGGGCCTAATCAGGACGGTATTAGAGGTAGGTCTAATATCCTCCAAATAAACCTCCCTTCTTATAGGAACGCGTATGCGTCTCTATTTCTATATAACGTTCATTATATTACCCCCCTCCTTAGGAGAGATAGTCCCTATCTCTTAGGGAGCCGGAAGGGTAATATATAGTACTCTCAGATGTCTTTCTTAATAGATTTTAAGTCCGTTCCGAATTAGATCTAAATTAGGGCTAACCTCAATTCTACACTTACCTTAGGTCTAAGTCGCCTTCACCTTAAGTTAGCCGTTTACTTATTAGTATAATTAAAATAATCCCGCTCGCTGCAGCTGCTTTCTCCTCCTTATACACACTTCCTATCGTAAGAGCCTACGCCTAAATCCTATCTAATACTATTTCTTAGCTAACTATTACTTAGCTAACCTATAATGCCTATTCCTATACCCCCTAGGGCTCTACCCGCGGCCTATAGGGTTATTTATATACGCGCCGTAAGGGCTTTAGCCCGCAGTAAAAATATTAAGTTTAGATTCCCTTAGAGGATCTAAGAAGTGTATATATTATACACAGGTAATAAGGTTTACCGCCCAGTTCCCCTATATACGGGTCGGGAGTACGAGGAGCTAGAGGCTGCCCTAATCGCAGGTCTACTACCGAGGAGTAGATAGAGTTTAAGGAGTTAGGGGAGGAGGAGGAGGAGGAGCTAGAGGATATAACGGCTACTATAGTTTCGGCGGCGTTACGGCTTAGGACTATAGTGCAGGTAGCAACTGCGTAGGTTAAAAGCCTAACCGCTATTAAGCTACTGCATACTACTCACCTTCGCTAGGAGGAGTAGGCGGAGGAGATTCGGCTATAGGGGCTAAACTAGCTAAGTTAACTAGTGTAGTTACTTAGTTAGTCACGGTAATAGGCGCGGTAGCGGGACTTTAGTGCCTCCTCCCCTAGGTCCAGCTGCGCGTAGACGGGGTTAGAAGCCTCGCGGAAGGAATACGGGGGTAACGCGTTATTAGTTACTAGAGAGTTAGAAGGGGAGGCTTAGGCTACTCTATTAGAGAGTGAGTTAGAGACTAACCTTTAATAGGAACGTCGGGATCTAAAAGGACTCTAAGACAGGTTCTTATTATAGTAGTTATACTAGGCTTTGCGGGGAGCTTCTATAGTATAATACTACTTATCTTTCTAAACTTAGTTTAATTATCTATAAGTGCATAAGATCCTTAATACCCTTCTCCTAAGTAGTAATCTATTTATATAGACTCCTTAGGGGTCCCAGCTAATTCAGATACTTATTATAGAAGTCCTAAGCTTATAAGGTGCGCCTATAAAGTTTAAGGCGTTATACTAAACTAGGTCTAGGTCGTGTCCGACCTACTTAACCTTATATTTTAGTTTTAAGCGGTAAAGCTTGCTTACTAGGATTTCCTCTACCTCCTATTCCTTAACGCCTTATATTAGCGTACTAGGCGGTTTCAGAGCCTCTTACCCTAGGAGGGGGTTAGAGGGATCTTTATAGAGGATATCTAGTGCGAAGACGTTATAGATCTTTAAGCCGTAAGGTAGTTTCAGCCTATAGGAGTAGCCTACTTATTTAAGCACTTCGAAGGGACCCTCCATTATTTAGATAGTTTTTGGCTAGGGCGGTTAGCCGTAAGGTTCTTTATTAATAGGTAAACCTTATACTAATAACCTAGTTAATGGCTTGCGGTAACAATCTACGACGGATCTCATTTGGTCCTAAGCCTTCTCTATATTCTTTTTCGCCTCCTACTACGCGTCATATATACGGGTAGTAAGGGCGAGAGCCTCCTTATTATTTAGTATCTTAGAAAAGGTTAATTTATAGGTTAGGCCCAGTCCTAACTCTGGCGTAGTTCGGAGCTGAACAGGACTTGTACGGTGTTATTTTAAGCGTGTTATATAGTAGCGTAACTTAAGCTCGATTAATCATAGGTAATAGTTCGCTCTAATTATCCTGATAATAGGATACGAAGGGCCTTAGCCTTTAATCTAAGTATTTATTCATAATCTCTGTTTGCCTATTAGTTTATTTATAATAGGCCGTAGATAGTTTCACCTTAACGCCTATAATCTAATAGAATTTGGACCAGAATCAGGACATAAACTAGGGACGCGATTGGATACTATACTTTCAGGCGTGTGCCGAAACGATAGATCTATTAGATGAATAGGGCGGCTATACCTCGGGCGTTGATAGTCTTATAGTAAGGGATAGTGTGGCCTATTTAGATAAGCGGTCATAATAACTATTACCTAATTATATCCAGAGTGGTCTTAGGGGAACTCCTTAAAGTCGATACACAGATGTTATATAGGTCTATTAGGGGTAGGGAGCGGCTGTAGGTAACTAGGGAGTTAGTTCTATCTTAGATAGCCTTATTAGTAAGGGACGCAGTTCCTTACGTAGCGTTTATAGGTAGCTCCTATGCCTTTCTAGTAATAACGGCGAGATAGGAGCCGATACGTCTTAGAGGCACTAGGGTAGGCGGAGGAGATCTAGTTATAGACCTCCCTAATAAGACGGGTGTAAAGCGAGGAGTTAATAGGTACACAAAGTCGATCTCCATAGAGTAGGAGTCCGTTCTCTATCTAATATTGCTTTAGCAGGGTTTTTCGTTCTTCTATAAAGGAATTCTAATTTTCTTAGAGGAGAGCCTTAATTAGCTCTAGGGAGTCCAAGTTTATAACGTCCTAGAGAGGAGCGATCG
Organism: Pyrenochaeta sp. MPI-SDFR-AT-0127; assembly: GCA_020747015.1. Taxonomy (NCBI): domain Eukaryota; kingdom Fungi; phylum Ascomycota; class Dothideomycetes; order Pleosporales; family Cucurbitariaceae; genus Pyrenochaeta; species Pyrenochaeta sp. MPI-SDFR-AT-0127. Next base: position 13,154 of record JAGTJM010000160.1, on the reverse strand, counting down.
CTAAAATAGTTAGCTCTTACAGAGGATAGTCCTTTAAGTAGTTTACTACTAGGTCGGAGTTAATACGGGTGTATAATCTCTTAGGACCTAGTAAAATACGTAAGCGGTTATCCTTCTATACTACTTTAATACTATTAACCTCCTATTCGCGTTAACTTAGGATATCTACCCTAGTATTACTTACGCCTAGCGTATATTCGATTCAGAAGTTAAACAGTACTATAACCTCTACCTAATAGGCTTATCGTGTATTTAGTACTTTAGTAGTTATAAAGTATTTAAGGGAGCAGTAATCTAAGTACACTTAGATTTAGTATTAAACTATAGATAGTTTAGGCCTCTATTTCGCGAACGCGTATACAATCGCAAAGAGTTCTTTATTATAGATTTCCTAGTTTAGTTTAGATCTAGATAGGGCATAACTATAGAAGGTAATAGGATACTACTTTTTTTAGGGTGCCTTTAGGATAGAACTCCTGCGATTACGCTATTAGATGCGTCTATTTCTATCTTGTTTCGTATTCAGCGTCGAAATAGGCTAGGTTAGGATTACTAGAAGAGCGGCTTTAATTTATTAAATACTCGCTAACAGTTAGGGGACTATATAAAGGGATTCGCTAGGCTCTAAAGAGCGATTATTAGTTTTATAATGCGTAAGAAGTCTTTAACGAATTACCTATAGAATCTAGTAAACCCTAGGAACGACTTTATACCTATAATCGTAGTAGGTTCGGCCTAGTTTTAGAGGACTTCAGCTTTAATAGGATCTACCTTAATTCCCTTATTTATTAAGATATATCCTAAATATCTAGTACGAGTTATATAAAATTCACTCTTCTTAATATCTACCTAGAGACTAGCTATCTAAAGTCGCTCCAGAACCTTACGAACGTATTCCTAATAAGTTAGGGCGTCTTTAGAGTAGATTAGGATATTATCTAGGTAGGCTACGCAGAAGTTATCTAGATAGTTAATTAAACGTCGTTTATATATCTTTAATAGGTAGCGGCCTATTATAGAGTCTAAAGGGTAAGACCTTATATTTATAGCTACTATACGGGTCTAAAGGACGTATACTCTTTAGATTTAGGATCTATCCTAATCTTATTAAAGGCGGCACGGATATTAAACTTAGTAAAGATCTTAGCCTTAGATAGTCTTAATAATAACTCGTCTATACGGGTATTAGATAGGTATCTTTACGCGTAAGGTTATTTAACTTTCGATAGTCTACGCAGATACGTAATCCTCCTCCTAGTTTCTTAATAGTAAGAATTAGAGAAGTAAAGGGGCTCTAACTTACTTTAATAAAACCCTTCCAAAGGTGCTTAAGTATATAGGCCTTAATAGCCTCTAGCTCCGCTTAATTCTACTTATATAATAGGGGATACGTTTTAGTAAAGGTTCCTTAAGCACGATCTTATAGTCGTAAGAGCGAGAAGGGGGTATCTTATTAGCGTCTACCTTATTAAATACGTCCTAATACGGATAGTAATAGGAGGGTAGTTAGTCCTTAATTAGCTGCGCGTTCTCTAGCTTATCCTTATAATCTTAGAGTAATTAATTAATTTTGTATAGGCTTATAGTAAAAACTCATTCTCTAGCTTTTTAAGATTGAAATAGAAAGCGTTAGCCGAAATTAGGGCGACTCGAAAGGTAAGTAGGGTAGCGGAGGGCTTTTAGATAGGGGACTGCTTAGGCTTTAGTAGGATAGTACAGCGCCTTAGAGTAGGCAGCTTAAGTATGCCTCGAATCTAGTAGAGTGAGTGTGGCTATTATTCTCCAATACTCCTCCTTATCCTATAAGGCATCTCGTTGTTGTATATTAAGCTCAACTTGCCCTATAGGAGCGGTTAGGTAGAGCCACATAGGGATAGGGGGCGAGGGGTTATAAGAGACTAGATATTAAGGAGGCTACACTATCTATAAGCGATCTATATGAGTATAATCCTAAAGCGTTTTAGCTAACGAAGGCTGATAATACAATCCTAAGCGCCTAGGTTGAGGATAATAAAGGGGTAATTAAGAATCTTACGTCTGTCGATCTTTAAATACAGACGAATGTAGTAAGTAACACTAGAAGATATCTAATCCTTAAAGCCTCGAACTATAACCTAGTAGGGTAGCTTTTAGATAGGTTGTCGAAGTGCTATAGAAATAGAAGAAGTAATCTTAGAATTAAGAAATAAGTAACCTTAGGCTCCCGTATCTACTAGGGAACGGAGCTATACCCTAAGGTTATTATAATATAGAATAGACGAAATAAGGAAATAAGAGCTATAGAATAAACGAGAGAGATTAAGACTAGACAGGTTATATTAGCTTAGGCCCGGGAAGGATCGTCCTCCTAGGCGGCGTCGTTTCCTAACTAAATTAGATCCGTATTGTAACTTTCTATAGCGTCCTCAAATTCTTCTTCCTCTAGTTTAATCTAGTGAACCCGTGGTTTAGGACATTCGTTAGCATAGTGTCTAGGGTCGCCACAATTATAGTAGTTGCCTAGGGTCCTTTCTCTATCTAGTGCGGGTGTCTTTAAGGCCGGGCGATATACAGCGGGCTTAAAAGACTGCGTAGCACTTAATAAGGGGGCTATATAGGTTGTCTTCCAGATAGGGTCTATAATAGGTCGTTATATAGTCTAAGCACTATTTTAAGGAACATTGGTAGGAGAGCTTACGACTAGATAGTTCTTCCGCTCCATATCGTATACTATTAGGTGCTCTACTATTTATTCGAAGGAGTTATTCTAGAGGCGCTTAAATCCTAGGTTAGGTACTCGAAGGCTAGGGACGATCTTAATCTATAGGTAGTGAAACCACTCCGACTTAGGTACGTGTCCTTTTATAGCCGCGCTTAGAAAACGTGCCTTAAAGAGAGTAAAAGTTTCCTCTTTCCCTTATTATAATCAGTCGAACAGTGCTCTATTCTCTACTATCTTATTTCTAGTGATAAAATAGGATTTTAGAAGATCGATTATCTGTTCAGCGATCTAGAAGCTATCCACAGGGGAGTCGGCTAGGTATCGGGCTCTAGGTATTCTCTTGCTAATCCTGTGGTATACCCCTATACTAAGGCTATGCGTGCGCGCTCCGTCTAATAGTAATCTAAGTTGATCTTAAGTTGGTCTCGTATCGAAGCTTACTATTATCTAAAGCTAGGGTTCTTCCTATCACTAAGATCGCTAATAGGAGGCGTCTTTTCTAACCTTATTATTCTGCCTATAAGTTCTAGGGGAAGCGTTACTAAAGGAGAGTAGATCTCTTATAGGTTCGTAGTCGGGGGTGTTTTAGTAGTAGGTAGGGGCTAATCAGGCTTAATAGAGCTAGAGATAGGCTAAGCGCTAAGTTTGTTTAGTTCTGCACGAACTTAATCTAGTTTACGCTACAACTCAGTAATCCTCGCGTTAGGTCTAATTATGTTCTGATTCTCTACTATTATTAATTATGCGTCAGACTCTGTTTCCTATTTAGAGTAACCCTCTATTTACTCATCAGCCTTAGGCTGCGCGATAATTTTCGACTAGGCGGCCTACTACCGCGTTAATCTTAATGAGGACGATACTCCTATTTAAGCTGATCCTTATTTAGGGGGAGATATTAGCTTAGGCTCTAATTCCCCTAGGTTATTAGTAGTCTCTAAGTTTCTACCCTAGCGCTCTACGCGACTTTCCTGAAGTTAATCCTTATATAGTAGTGTAGGAAGTTCTAAACCTATAGGCTTTAGTTATTAGGAGATTAAGGGGATCCTAACTTTAGAATAATAGATTTTAATCGTAAATAGATCCGAATTAGATCATATTAACGTAAGGGTTTAGACGTAATCTTTTTAAATAAGGCGATATTATTAAGAAGCCATCACTAGTGGGGGCGAAGTTCTTCTTATAATATAACGATATAGGTGCTAGAGGGCTCCGAAACGGATCTAAGTGTAACTCAAAGGCATATAGGAGTGCGTGCTGCGGTGGATAACTAAGAATACCTCTATTCCTATAGGTCTGATACGAAAGGACAAGAAGAACTTATCCTACTATCTACTGCTAAAGAGCTATACTTATGTATAGAGAAATAGGGGTAACGGGGCCTAATCGGGACAGTATTAGAGGCAGGTCCAATATCCTCCAAATAAACCTCCCTTCTTATAGGAACGCGTGTGCGTCTCTATTTCTATATAACGTTCGTTACACTATTACTCCTAATAGGAACCCCTTTTTATCTATATTATATATATATCGAGCTTCTATCTTATATTACTTTATCTTATCGTCTATAAGCTTAAAATAGAGGTTATACTTTATAGAGGAATTAGCCTTATAGCGGTTATTATCTATACTAGTTATATACTAAGAGATGAGATAGATGTAACGAACGTTATATAGAAATAGAGACGCACACGCGTTCCTATAAGAGGGGAGGTTTATTTAGGTAATATCGGACCTGCCTCCGATACTGTCCCGATTAGGCCCTGTTACCCCTATTCCTCTATACATAAGTATAGCTCTTTAGTAGTAGATAGTAGGAGAAGTTCTTCTTATCCTTTCGTACCAGACCTATAGGAATAGAGGTGTTCTTAGTTATCTACCGCAGCACGCACTCCTATATGCCTTTGAGTTGCACCCGGATCCGTTTCGGAACCCTTTATCACCTATGTCGTTACAATAGATACTGTACCGCCGGACGAAGCGCTTAACCCAGTTCTTTCTAATCTCTTTTTTAGCTATTTAAGAAGTAAAGTTTCAAATTATAGCCCTAGTAGGTAGGAGGCCTCGCCTGGTAAGCTAGATAATATACTAGATAAGCGCCTGTTCTTAGTATGGATAGAGATTTTATTAGTTTTGAGCTTTAATTATTCTTAAGGTAGATACGCCTTAATCGCGCCTCGCTAGTGTTGTAGCTGAAATACTATACTTTTTAGCGATTTGCCTGTAAGAGATCTCATCTCCAGGCTTTAAGGAATTGATTGCTGCAAGCGCATCCTTAATTTTGCCCATATTAGTTAAGTTACGTGGTATTAAAAAGCTGGTGTTGCATGCTCGGGTGCGTCATTACGCGGGGTGCAGCGTTACGGGGTGAACCTCGGTAAGCTGGCCATATTACTATCCTGGCCACCCTACCAAAACGCGTGCAGCGCGTCTCATCCCATCTATAATGACACCACGACAACAGCCTCTAAGTCCTTCAAAAGAAGGTAGATTAAGCCTTGCTATTGCCTCCTTAAAATCTAATCCTTCTTAATCTCATCGCAAACTTTCAAAGCTCTATAAAGTATTAAGATCTACACTAGAGACACGCCTTTAAGGTGTCCTTCTAAAACACGCCTTTAAGGTGTCCTTCTAAAACACGCAACAACGCCTGTCAACCGCAAGCTGGCCCCTATTAAAGAGTAGTCCCTCGTTCAGTGGATCCTTAACCTTAATCGTCGTAGTTTTCCCCCTTAGATCATCGACGTACGACGAATGGTAGACGCTTTACTTACTGGCCGCGGCCAAAATCCTCCTCCTCTACCCGTGGGTAAGTGCTAGGTAACGCGCTTTATCAAGAGCTAGCTAACCCTCTAGATAAAGTGGAATAGGAAATTCCACTTATAATGTGTAAAGTGTGAAGATCCTGTTAGGATTAGTGCGTGGTTTAAGCTTATAGAGGATACGCGCTAGACGTAGGGTATCCTCTATGAGGACGTATATAACTTTAATAAGACTAGGTTTATAATAGGAGTCGCTGCTACGTTAAAGGTTGTTACTAGCGCTGACACGATTAGTCGAGTAACTATCGTATAGCCAGGTAATAGAGAGTGGGTGACAGCAATTGAGTGTATTAACGCGTCTGGCTGGTGTCTTCTACCCTTTGTGATCTTAGCTGGTAAGCTTCACTAAGCTGGCTGGTACAAGGACCTCCTACCAGACTAGGCTGTCGCTCTCAGCGATAATGGATGGACAACTGACGAGCTTGGCCTTGAGTGGGTAAAGCACTTTAACAGACACACGGAGTCGCGTACAACAGGGGCGTATAGACTGCTTATCCTTGATGGACATAGCAGCCACGCAACGCCAGAGTTTGATCAATTCTGCAAGGATAACAAGATTATCACCCTCTACATGCCTCCTCACACCTCCCACCTCCTTCAGCCTCTTGATGTTGGCTGCTACTCTCCTCTTAAGGTTGTGTACGGATATGAGGTGTCTGAGCTTGCGCGCTAAGGAGTCTTTCATGTAGATAAGATTGACTTCTTATGGATATACCAGAAGGTTAGGCTGATAGTCATGTCTGAGAGCAATATTAAGGCCGGCTTTGGAGCGACAGGGCTTATCCCACCTTGTCCAGAACGTGTCCTTTCCAACCTTACTGTCGTCAGAACGCCGTCTCCACCAGGGATAGCTGGTGGTATATTAGCTCCTTGGACAGCAGAGACTCCGCGTACAACTACGTAGCTTCAGCAGCAGGCTCGTCTTATATAAAGACGCCTTTAAAGACAGTCTCAAAGCCCCACAAGCTAGGCAATCGCCTAGCTTGTTAAAGGCTGTCAGCTTGCTATGAACTCAGCGACAGTCTTAGCTGAGGAGAACTTAAAGCTACGCGCTGCTAATGACCGCCAGCGACGTAAGCGTTAAATACAACGACAGTATATAGCACGTGGAGGAGTGTTGCAGGCTTAGGAAGGTTAAGCGCTGGTCATAGAGGCTTAAATGGGTGTCTAGCAGAGTGACTAAGCAGTGACCCCGCAGGCGCGTACAAGAGTACTACCAACGTGTAGCAAATGCCATGTACAAGGTCACAACAGGACTTAATGTAGACAGATCTAGTCTATCCCCTGTCAAGGTTTCAGACAATTTGAATATGTGGTTGTTGAGCTGTCGTACGCTGAGCTGCACGCGTTTTGGTGGGGTGGCCAGGATGGTGATGTGGCCAGCTTACCGATAAAACACGTTAGTGTGGTGGGCTTACCTAAGCGTTGGTGGGCCGAGCACTAGCATTGGTCGGGTTATCTGCAACCACCGCAAACACAATGCAAAGCACCCGGAATCTGCCTTTCTCGGCTACATCCCTGCAATCGGGAAACCCCATATCGCGTGATTCTCATTACGTATCTTGTCCCATCTATACACAACTTGACAAATGCTGATGCAGCCTTGGAATATCGTTGAGCTGCATGTATCGTTGCGTTGCAACTCGCCCGTCTCTGACGGGCAGTGAATTTCTTCCCGCGGCTACTGGTTGCCGAAAACTATAAGGCAAGCAATACCCTCCACAGAATGTTGGAGAGCACACAAGGAACCATTCTTATATCATCACTTGCCCTTGATAGCACAAACAGCAGCTATCTAGCTGATTGACTTCTGATATTTATACAAAATCCAAAGGGAGATAATTCAATCCTCATCAAGATGAGTTTCTTCAACAGCTTTATCAGCGGTGCAGCGGATGCATGTCACTTTATCTCAACTCACTCCGGGGATATTGGGACCGCTGCAACGGTAATAGCGAATGTTGCGTCGGCGATGAGTGGTAGTGCAGAAGAGGAAGTTGACTCAAGCGACGGAAACCTCCTTCCGATATTGCAAAGCAATATTCAAAAAATTCATGTTGAAATACCGAAAGCTGTTGGGGCGTATGTTCAACCACCCCAACTACCCAGCATTCTACCAGAACATGAACACTCTAGTTCTGTGCCCATGACGGTGGGTCCGATTGACCTACAGGCAGTATTTCCTGACACTTCAGTCGTCAACGCTGGTCAGGCTATACCGTTGATCAATGCAGATATCAACAAGCTCTTGTCTCTCCATGACTTACCGACTTCAATGGGAACAGGGCAAAACGCAGTCGACGTCGGGATGTCTATTGGTGAGAAGATATGCACACCAGCGAATCCTCTCCCAACGGGTATTCCATACGCTGGAAGTCTTGTCGCACCCCCAACGTTCACGATTGGTCCTGATGAGAATGGCTTGACCTATACTGGAGGGTTTGTCTACTATCAGGTACCTATCCAAGGACGTGACAATGGTACGGTCGCCTGGCATGGTCAATTGAGGCTGTATGCTAGGACGACGGCTCTATCCAGAAAGGCTTGGGCAGAACGAAAGAGGTTATTGGCTGTAAAAGGCGACAACATGTTCATTGGTGAACAGGGCAACTCATATAATTCAACAACCGTGTCAGCCAGCTGGACCTCCGCGGTTGGGACTGATCTCATTATGTCGAAAGCGGTTACGGAAATGAAAGGCTATACGGGCCCACCCTTCACGTACACTGGAAATTATACTTCAGATGGTCAAACATACAGCTACCAATGGAATACCTCACCAGATGTGGGACCAACTGCGGTCTTGCAGGCGTTTCAGACCGCCATTAAAGCACATCTGCCATTGTCCAGTACCAATTTGCCAACCATGCCAGTCACTAAGGTTATGAGTCAATCAACTATTATCGTGAAGGGAGAATGAAGAAAGCTAGAGCGATGAATTAGCAGTAATGAGCTAGGCATTCAACATTGCCGCTTGCAGATAATGTCACGTGAAATGGCTTGCATATTTGACCATGAGAAAGACTGGCGCGTGCTGACGCACGCAGATGCCCTGGAACTCATAGTTCCCATGAAAATTTGGAGGATGGAGCAAAAAAGTTTTTCTAATTAGTGTAAATTCCTAGTGTTGCGTATGGTGGCAATGACGGCAGGGCAAGCTTGCTCGTTAGCATGTCCTAAAGCGTCTTAGTACGGGGCTCGCTGGTATCCCCTTACTTGTTCGTAGCCAGGAACACACTCCTTTGTACTTTCTTAGTAGACAAGACAAGTGACTAGATAGTCAATCCAATCTTTAAACTTTCGTGATCGTACGTCAATCATAATTCCCTTGACCTGTTGCTCCAAGCGCAACACCTAGTACACATTTTGCTTCAGCTCTTTGATCATTGATGTCTCTTCTATGCAGTTCCATCAGTCTACTAGGTCTTAGTCAGCTTTTGAACCTAAGATCATAGCGGCAGAGAACCTTCGGAACTTTCGTTCCTCAGGCAAAGGGGCCGTCTGTCACGGTTTGTATTGGTTACTGTTACGCAGGGAGGGTTAGCTACAGGTGATCAGTCTATACGTGCCAGAGGCCCGGCGAAGGATGTTGTGAGTGGTGCAGCGTTTGGTAAGGTAATGACTAGGACTGGGTGAGGTAGGCAAGATAGTACGTAGAATACAATATCACCAAGATGTGTTCAGTGGTACTTCCGAAGAACTAGGTATCTTGACTACGGAGTTCTATCTAAGCTATCACAGCTGTATATATACAAGAGGTTTCTTGGGTGATTAGCGATTAGCACTTTGCTAACCACTAACCGTACTGATTAGTGGTTAGTATTCTGCTAATCACTAACCAGTCACGTGTTCGGTTAATCGTGCCCTAGCCGTGCCTCACTTAGCCCCGCATATAGATCATTGACCATATCTGCGACCTCGTCCCCCGTGGGTTCGTGGTCGGACGTCTCAGGATCTATTGGTTCTAGGTTGGTGCTCATGTTGCGAATCATATTCGTAACAGTTACCTTGGCAGCCGCTAGCAGCCACCCCCTATTCTTGTATATACACCTCGTAGATACCTTCTTGCACACTTCTCCTTCGTGCAACAACAATAATATCATCCTCGTTCCATCTTAGACCTTGACACCGTCTCCCAGTGCAATACCAACCAAGCTTCCTCTTCTGCTTCTCCTCCCCTTTCGACGGCCTTTGTCCCGTCTCGAATAGTGACTGTAAAGCGCGAAATCTAAAACGACTCATTGCTTTGCGTCTCTTGCATGGATCCAGTCTTTTCTCTACGGCCTTTAGCTTCGTGCAGCAGCCGAGGACCGCTTGTTCCAACTTCAGTGACGTTGAGAGCTTTCCACCCCGAGGGCTGTCGATTAGCTGTTGGGCGGCTTTTGCCACCATTTCAAGCCCTGCCAACCCAACACCAAGCCAAGGGTCGCTTCGGCCTCTTCATGCTTGCCCTGCCACCTCAACAACGAGCCAAGGTTACCGACGCTGGTGAGCGAGGAAGGATGCTCTGGCCCCAGTACTTTCTCACTTGTTGCAACTGGAGCAACAGGTCAGCGGAATCACGATTGACGTACGATCACGAAAGCTTAGATTGGCTATCTAATTAGTCGCTTTTCTTGTCTCTGAAGAGAAGAGATCAAACGAGTGAGTTAACAAGTTCGGATGAGAAAAGCGGGGTGCGTCCCAACAGGCTGTGCTAAGACACGTAAAGAGAAATCACTTGAGTCACCCGTTGAGCTTGCCCAGCACTCGCATAGCGAGCCAATTGCCGAGATAAGCTGAAACCTGCAAGTTATTAGAATATAACAAAAACATCTCACTTTGAACACAAGAGGATCTCAACAAGCATTACACTGCTCTGGTCAGCACCATTTCATTCTTGCTTATGTTTACTGCAGTCATAGACGATATGAATTCACCCATGAGAGTTGAATGGGGCGCCTGCCTGCCGACACTCGTGGGCCACAGCGATTCCGTCAGGTCGGTGGCCTTCTCACTTAACGGGGCACTGCTGGCGTCGGCGTCGTGGGACAAGACGGTCAAGATCTGGGATGCCAACAATGGCGAGTGCCTGCGGACGCTCAGCGGCCATAGCGATTGGGTCACGTCGGTAGCCTTCTCACCTGTCGGGACATGGCTGGCGTCGGCGTCGAAGGACAAGACGGTCAAGATCTGGAATGCCAGCAATGGCGAGTGCCTGCGGACGCTCAGCGGCCACAGCAATTACGTCAGGTCGGTGGCCTTCTCACCTGACGGGGCATGGCTGGCGTCGGCGTCGGAGGACAAGACGGTCAAGATCTGGAATGCCAGCAATAGCGAGTGCCTGCGGACGCTCGAGGGCCACAGCAATTACGTCAGGTCGGTGGCCTTCTCACCTGACGGGGCATGGCTGGCGTCGGCGTCGAAGGACAAGACGGTCAAGATCTGGAATGCCAGCAATGGCGAGTGCCTGCGGACGCTCAGCGGCCACAGAGATTGGGTCACATCGGTAGCCTTCTCACCTGACGGGGCACGGCTGGCGTCGGCGTCGGAGGACAAGACGGTCAAGATCTGGAATTGGATCACTGGCGGGTACCTGCAGACGCTCAGCGGCCACAGAGATTGGGTCACGTCGGTGGCCTTCTCACTTGACGGGGCACTGCTGGCGTCGGCGTCGGGGGACAAGACGGTCAAGATCTGGAATGCCAGTAATGGCGAGTGCCTGCGGACGCTCGAGGGCCACAGCGTTTACGTCACGTCAGTGGCCTTCTCACCTAACGGGGCACGGCTGGCGTCGGCGTCGGCGGACCAGACGGTCAGGATCTGGGGTGCCAGTATTGACGAGTGCCTGCGGACGCTCGAGGGCCACAGCGATTCCATCACGTCGGTGGCCTTCTCACCCAACCAGGCACTGCTGGCGTTGGCGTCGGCGTCGTGGGACAAGACGGTCAAAATCTGGAATGCCAGCAATGGCGAGTGCCTGCAGACGCTCAGCGGCCACGGCCGGAGGGTCACGTCGGTGGCCTTCTCATTTGACGGGGCACGGCTGGCGTCAGCGTCGTGGGATAAGATGGTCAAGATCTGGAATGCCAGTAATGGTGAGTGCCTACAGACGCTCGAGGGCCACAGCGATTGGGTCACGTCGGTGGCCTTCTCACCTGACGGGGCACTGCTGGCGTCGGCGTCGGCGGACCAGACGGTCAAGATCTGGAATGCCAGCAATGGCGAGTGCCTGCGGACGCTCGAGGGCCACAGCGATTCCGTCACGTCGGTGGCCTTCTCACCCGACCAGGCACTGCTGGCGTTGGCGTCGGCGTCGTGGGACAAGACGGTCAAAATCTGGAATGCCAGCAATGGCGAGTGCCTGCAGACGCTCAGCGGCCACAGCCAGAGGGTCACGTCGGTGGCCTTCTCACTTGACGGGGCACGGCTGGCGTCGGCGTCGTGGGACGGAACGGTCAAGACCTGGAATGCCAGCAATGGCAACTTCCTGCGGACGCTCAGCGGCCACAGCGATTGGGTCACGTCGGTGGCCTTCTCACCTGACCGGGAACGGCTGGCGTCGGCGTCGGCGTCGTGGGACAAGACGGCCAAGATCTGGGATGCCAGCAATGGCAAGTGCCTGCAGACGCTCAGCGGCCACAGCGATTCCGTCACGTCGGTGGCCTTCTCACCTGACGGGGCACTGCTGGCGTCGGCGTCGGAGGACAAGACGGTCAAGATCTGGAATGAGAGCTGCGGCTAGTGCCTGCGGACGCTCGAGGCCCCCTACAGGCACAAGAAAGTGTACAAAATACAGCAGTTTGAGCTGTCATTCACACAATTTGTTGGCTGTGATTAGGCTTTGCTTGAGGCGGGGTGTGCAGCTGAGCGATTGCAAGCCGCAAATGTAAGCTCAAGGGAAGAACTTAGAGTTTCTGGGGTTAAGAAAGGACGCAGATGCGTTTATTCGGCGGGGTTTTCGTAGCCATGATAGGGTATGGGTTGAGCGGTGTTCTTCGATTATAAAGGAGGTAGATTAGTGAAGTACACATCTTTTACCTCTATTTACGGGCTCTGCAATCAAACTGCTATACTTAGAGCAATAACAATAGTAAATCTTGCGCAGAAAGAGTATCGATTAAATATTAAAACATTTAGTCTATAAATTCCACAAGTAAATACATGTCAGCAAGCCGATAGGATCCCACTCGACTATGTCTCTGTCAGATTGTCAAATACAAGGAAAGAGCGATAAATAGTAGGACCGATTACTATTGCGATCTACGGAACCTCCGGAAGCAGAGGAGATATAGAAAAGAACAACAGACAAGAACAACAATAAATGATCATCCTTCTGACCAAAAACATTCATAAAATTCTGACAATTGTTGTATAAGATAGAGGATCGTATGCTTGAATCAATAAAGTAGAGGGCTTCGACCTGCAATCGGGCGATAGGTAGTAAAATCAATTGAGTACTACATTGTGAAAAGATTTCTGTGGGTGCTGGTGTTGTAAAAATCCGATCCCCCTTCACCGAGGTCTCTCGGTCCCATCTTATATTTTCACGCTAATCCTGATAGATCTCATCACGTGCCTCCCTGCTACACCACAATACAGAGCAGGGAGTGTTCAGTAGTTTATTGGTTTAGATGGACATTTCTCTTCGCCCC
>JAGTJM010000159.1:0-18537 GCA_020747015.1 Pyrenochaeta sp. MPI-SDFR-AT-0127 | reverse complement strand
GAAGGCGTGAGTGGGCTGATAGCGAAGATCTGGGAATTGAAAACAAAGGCCATCGAGGCACCACTGTCGGTAATGTTGGGAACCATCGCATGGAACTTTCGAATGGCCTCGTAGAACTTGTCCGGTGTGGTACTTGCAGCGGCCATTTGAAGTGAAGCACCACCAACTTTAGCGTCGGGATATGCTCGAACGGTGACTGAAAGAACGACGGCGTAGGTTCCGCCGCCGCCGCCGCTCAAAGCCCAATATAAATCGGAGTTCTGGGTCCTCGAAGCCTTCACGATCTTTCCAGCCGCAGTAGCAACTTCGAACTCGAGAGTTTGATCTGCACCCAGGCCAAAGTTTGTGCTGAGAGCAGAGTGTCCACCACCTTGGATGTAGCCTCCTGCAGCGCCGACGGTTGGGCACGTTCCCGTGATCACTACAAGTCCTTGTCCGGCCGCAGCTGTCACTGCCTCGTAACCGAGGATGCCCGCTCCCATCTTCATTGCTTTGCCCTTATAGGAAGAGTCGGACCAGTCAGAAAATTGCACCGTTTTGAGGTGCTGAGTCCAGATGGCGAGAGCACCAGCACCTGTAGATCTCCCCAAGAAGCTAAAAATAAACGAGTCAGCGAGCTGTACTCATGTGTTGAAGAGAACAAGCCATGTGGAATACATACTCATGGCCAGTATTTCGAATCACAAAACGGATGTTCTTTGAACGCGCAAAGTTGATGGTGGCAACCACATCCGCGCTTGATGTTGCATTCACTGCATATCGAACGTAGTTTCCAAGGAGGCATGGCTGCTCTTGTGAAGTAAACGGATCACAACTCTGGTTTGCAAAATACGCTTGCATTACCGACGAGGAAGATCCCAAACTGTTGCCAAGAGTTAGTGCTCTCTTACTCTTTCAAGTCAAGTGTAGTACTTACTGCAGCTGTGGGAGTTTCCATTGGCTCTGCAGCGCAGCACACTCTGTTGCGTCGTAGTTGGGGGTGTGACATGGATACCCAATAGGAACTGTGGCAACAAGTCGCCCCCCAACAGTGCTGTTGAGGCTTGCCCAGGCTGACTCTGCAGGCCAGCAACCATCTCCAGGGAAGCAGTAGCATGCACTTCTCGCAACAACACCTGCATGTGCCTGAGCAGCCAGAAGCAAAACGACAACGAGCAGTTTCATCGCCATACTGATCTTGCGGATCGCACTGGAACAGGTTTAACGGCAACAAAGCAAGCAGGTGCAGCAAATTACTGAAGAACCTTCTTGTTATGATATATAACCTAGGCGAACTCCATGTGGAAAGGGGCACTGGCACGGTACCTTGCGTGTCTAACACGGAGGACCTTTCCCATGTTAGGCAGTTCAAAATAGACACTGACTCCCTCCGTCGGGACGTGAAACGGAGACCCCTTCTACGAGTAGACGAACTTGCGAGGGTGCGGTGGGGTAATTATATCAAGGACCATGTAGCGTGAGAGAAATCGCGGCAAGCCGTGGCGGACAGTCCCGGATTTGGCTGGGCATCAATATTAGGCGCCCCATGCATGTGTCGTGACTGAGGTCGACGACTATCTAGTCTTGTAGGGAGAAGCTCAGGAGGTGGCAACTCGTAGAATTTTCTCGTCTGAAATGGCAGGTCCTCCGGCCCTAGATTATGGTAGGTGAGCGATGCATCCGTCGCCCTAGCGTCCTGTAGTGCAAGAACGTTGGGGCGACCATCTGGAAAGACGCATACTCATTTTTCTCATCTGGGACAATCACCGACACTATTGATTGCCGGCAGGCAACCAGTGTTCGCTCGTGGCACATCCCCTGATTCAGGACCCTGTTCAATCATGTGTCAACGTTTGCGCAGGCAAACGGAAGTACCGGTACCAGCCTTCCGCGGACTGATCAACGCGAAGGATTGATTCGACAGTCCCTGCATGATTGAGGCGTTGATTGCTGGGATAAGGATCGGTAGACATATCATACCGGTATTAGCTCAAGATGTGAGAAGAGCACTGCTCCGCAGATCCCCTGAAATCTCCGCACGCTAGTCTATCAAGGACTAGTGGTGGACGCCGACTGGCCAATCACATCTGCGCGATGATATACTGGGTCCAGCGCTATTCCATAGACCGTAAAATTGTTTGTTGCTCAAGGAAAAATCATGCACTGATATAGTTCGGTCACTACCTCCAGTAGTTCTGTTACAGATCTGCATGGTATCCTTGCAATATTCCTTCGCTGACAACATGTGAGCGCGGCTGTTGCACTTTATTCTTAACCGAGTGTCACCCATCTGTGTATCCGCTTGTCCAATACTACAACGAAATGGCCCCCTTGTATTGATGATAAGGTTCCACGGATCGCAGGGCTTTCGGCAATTCTAGCAAATGACCATCCTAGACCTTGACTCTCGGGCATTTCATATCTCCGTCGTCCACCCTCCTCTTCGTCACTTTTAATGCGCGTATATTCAACTAAGCGATGAGGACAGCGATCGGGATATTGTTGCTCTTGCTGGTTTCCCTGCCTCTGATCACTGCACAAGGGACTCTTACTTCGGCGATCGACCATTTACCTAGCTGCGCTGTATGAAAGAGCCTAGAAACACCGTGAAGCGCCCTACACTGACTAGAGATCTAGTTTAAATGTCTCGTCACCGCGATCAGCGATTCTCCATGCGCCCTCACAAATCAGACATGCATTTGCACGAATGTGCAGTTGCAGAGTAGCGTGGAAGCATGCGTTTTGCAAACATGCACTGTAAAACAAGCACTCAGTATGCGATTTCCACTAACTCCGAACGATCTTGCATTAATTGAGAGACTAGCCACCAAGAATATCACAATGACATCCTGTGGTGCTCCTATCCGCGACCGCTCCGGCCTCTACGTCACCATATCCAACACTTTGGCAGTGATTTCGGCAGTTTGTGTCTTGCTGCGCCTCATCTACAAGATGGTTCTGACAATGTCTGAACTTGGACTAGACGACTGCTTCATCTTCATCACACTCATCTTTGGTGTACCTAGTTCGATAATCAATGTCCGTGGAACCGTCGCGAACGGCTTGGGCCGAGACATTTGGACGCTACGATTTGAGCAGATCACAAACTTCGTCAGATGGTTTTATGTTATGGAGGTCCTTTACTTTGCTCAGGTCACACTTCTGAAGTTCTCGCTACTCTTCTTCTATTACCGGATTTTCCCTGGACGACCGGTACGAAGAGTGATATGGGCGACCGTGATATTCAACGGCCTCTTTGGTTTCATCTTCGTCACTGTAGCCATCTTCCAGTGCAAGCCCATTAGCTACTATTGGAATAACTGGGACAACGAGCATTCTGGAAAGTGTATAAACATTAATGCACTCGGTTGGGCGAACGCCGCCATATCCATTGCACTCGATATCTGGATGCTTGCGATTCCGTTGTCTCAGCTCATACACCTCAAGTTAGCCTGGAAGAAAAAGGTTGGTGTTGCGTTGATGTTCTGTGTTGGTACATTGTAAGTCTTTATATTCCTACCTCACATCCACTACTCTCCTCAACCTTCATTTTGGGATCTTTGCTTGTGCCCATGAATTTTCAGCCACTTCATCACCGTATCTCTTTCTCTGCATCTCCTACACGCAGAGCCAGCGAATCAGTCACTAAAAATAATCGAACAGCGTCACAGTCGTGTCGATCCTTCGTCTTCAATTCCTCGTGCACTTCGCCACCTCCACCAATCCAACGTGGGATCAGTGGGACGTCTCAAACTGGTCTACAGTCGAAATAAATGTCGGGATTATGTGCGCCTGCATGCCTGCCATCCGTGTAATTCTCGTGCGGCTCTTCCCTAAGATCCTCGGCTCTACGTACAACACCTCTAATGCCAACTATGCCAAGTACGGGGTCAACAGTCGTAGTGGCATTAACGGCTACCAAAATGAAATCTCGAGTGCTACGAAAGGGAAGGGAAAAGGAGGAGGGGGGTGGACACAAGTAGGACGATTACATACACTCAGACTTTTGAGGTCAATTCCGTCGGAGATCTGCATCATGACGAGGTGGCACTAGTTCCAATAGATAAAAGGAGCCAGAAGGCTAGAAGCGATACTAGCGATATCAGTTTGTGATATTAGTTATATATAAAAATCTTCTATGTATTATTAGGTGTAAGCCTACCAGTGATATTTTCAAGTAGCAGTTCAATCATGTCATATTGGTGCAAGCGGCACACAAGTTATGTCGTCCTCTGCTCGGGTTCTTTGCCCAAATTTGCACCACGACGCCAGCACGGGATGCCAACGGAGCCCACCACAGCTGCAGAATACCACTCAATTAAAGCTAACAAGCACACTTGACGTGTACCAAGCCAGCGGTGGAGAGGAGTTGGAGATTCAATTTGCTGAGATCACGTTTACATAGATATGTCAACAATACCGTTTTTGACCTTTCTTGAGTGATCTCTCAATTTACACGCTGAATAAAGTAAGTCCTTGGAACTACGCATTAGAGACTAGAGCTCGAGACATGGAATTACAGAATCATCGTTACTCAATAAGTTGAGGCTTCGATACTTGACAGCGTGTACTCGCTAGGGTGTCGAACTACAGTAGTCTAGGAGTAGTAATCACTGTCTACTGCACGCAGCCAGCTTACCTTATTAATAAACCGTCATAATTTCTAAGTTAAGGGCGCACCTATGGTAGGCGACTAAATAAGCAGCTGCTCAACTAGTCTTTTTGCATTTTCTCTGCGAATCGTTGACCGATCAGCTCTAATCGTCTCAGTGCCATTTAACGAATTAGAAGGCGTGTTATCATTTGTAAATTGTTACTACCGCATTAGGACGAAGAGTTTGGGTCGTTAAGAAAGTACTACCAGAACCCCTCCGCTACTTTCTACTATAATAAACTTTGCGCCTATTAGGTACCTTACAGACTTTCGGAATAAAATACTATATACCTAGTTAATTCTCTATTTCTACTTTATATCTTTAAGAAATACCCTCTACTTAGCCTATAATACCTTAATCCGCTATAAGACTATCTACTCGTATCTTCTTAGGTATAATAATATAGGTAATAGAGAGTTCTAAAAGGGATTTAATATAACTTAAAGGTATATAAGAGTATATATTATATTAAATATCTAAGAAAATCCTCTATTCCTATAGGTTTAGTATAAAAAGATAAAGAGAACTTATTCTACTATCTACTACTAAGAACTCCTTTATATATATAGAGGATAGGAGTAATAGGGCCTATTTAGAATAGTATTAGAAGTAGGTCTAATACCCTCTTAGTAGTCCTTATTCTATACTAGAGTATATATTCTACTTCTATTCTTATATAATACTTAGAGGCTTATTATATTACTCTTCTCCTTAGAAGAGATAGTTCCTATCTCTTATAGAGCTATAATAGAGGTTATTTAGTACTTCTCTAATATTCTAGAATATAGACTCTAAATCTATTCTAAATTAGTTCTAAATCTAGGTTAACTATAGATCTATAGTTACCTTAAATTAAATTTACCTTTACCTTAAGTTAGCTATTTACTACTAAGATAATTATAATAACCTTATCTATATCTATTACTTTCTTCTTCTTATATACTACTTCCTATTATTATATAGGAGTAGGAGGATTATAGCTAACTATTCCCTTTAGGTAGATACTAGCGTAGCTAGAATAATAAGAAGTAGTTATAGGTAAGAAATAATAAAACTATTAAGTTTAGATTTTACTATCTAGAGTATTATATTATAATAATTTCTATAAGATTCTTAATCTCTCTATACATAAAGCCTTATTAGCTTTACTTTAGTCTACCTAGTACCTACCTAGTATAGCTATCTAAGATAACTATACTATATAATAGTATATTAGCTACTAATCCTTATTTAATATATTTTACTATATTTACTTCTTTAACTATAAGAGAAGAATTAAAATAACTATACTAGTAGAATCTTCTAATAGAACTAAGATATTAGTCTAATCTATATAATTACCTATTTAAAGAAGAATTTCTATAGATAATAAAAAAGAAGATCTTAAAGCTTAAAGATAAAAAAGTATTTAAGTATATCTTAAAATAGAAGATTAAGATAGTTAAAGAGATTAAGACTCTTCCTCTTATATAGATATATAAATATAAGTTTAATAGTAGTAGATATCTTATAAGATTTAAGGTAAGATTCTATATAAGAGGTAATTTATAAGTAATTAAGTAAGAGTACTATACTACTATAGATATTTACTAATTTAATACTATCTATACCTTTACTACTATGAATAGGTAAAATTACTATAGGGTTAAAATTTTTTTAGCTATTTTTTTAAGCCTATCTTATAGAATCTAATAATAGAATCCTATTAATAGTCTTCTTTTTACTCTATAAGATGTTATTATTAAGTTATAACTATTAAAGGGTAGTATTTTTACTATAGTAGCCTAAACGGGTAAGGTAAGCTAGTAGTAATAAGAGAATATAGGCTTTAGTAACCTATACTTAACGCTATATAAGACTATATATAGGTGCCTAGGATATTTAGAGAGATAGGAAGGAGTATTTTCTATACTTATATTTATAGTAATATAGTATTTAAAGTGTGTATAGAGATAGAATAGCTACCTACTAGCGTATTTATTTTAATACTAGGCCTAAAAGGTATTTATTTTAGAATTCCTAAAATAGATTTAATTTAGAAAAGTTTAGATCTTTTAGAATTATATAGGCTTAATCTATAGTATATAGTATTAGGACCTTATTACTAGTCTTATTTCTACTCTACGAGGTACTATTATTAAGTTATTACTACTAAAAGGGTAGTATTCTTATAGTTATAGGCGAAATAAGTAATATAAGCTAGTAGTAGCGAAATATAGACTATAGAACCTACCTATAACGCTGCGCGAGAGTATATATATATATACTAAAGTTATAAGTCTTCTCTACTACTACGTA
Source organism: Pyrenochaeta sp. MPI-SDFR-AT-0127 (assembly GCA_020747015.1). Classification (NCBI taxonomy): domain Eukaryota; kingdom Fungi; phylum Ascomycota; class Dothideomycetes; order Pleosporales; family Cucurbitariaceae; genus Pyrenochaeta; species Pyrenochaeta sp. MPI-SDFR-AT-0127. The sequence goes on along the minus strand of JAGTJM010000159.1, from coordinate 11,605 downwards.
TATAAGATTATAGTAAATTTAATCTATATTAGGAGAGACTTTAAAAAGTAAATAAGGTTTTAGGGGCTCTAAAGTACTCCCTAAAGTAGCTTAATATTACTATATCTTCGCTCTATTCTTAAAGTAACCTACCTATAACTACTACTATACCTAGAGGACGCCCTAGGAAATATAAAAGTAAGCTTAAAGCTCTAGATACTAAGAAATATAGTAATTATATATAATACCTATAAAAAACGTAATAGATAGCGCTAGTTAAGTTTATTATATACTAGCTAAACCTCTATAGTAGTATACCTACTAAGACTAACCCTAGATTAAACCTTTATATTTTATTAAATATTACTATTCCTATAGAACTAGTATATAATAAAGAAAGTAGGCCTAAGGAGACGTAGGCGAATATTATATAGTCTATTAAGGAGTATAATTTAGGCGAGGATTTTAATATATAGGCTAGGAAGGCTATAGAAGAGGAAAATGAGCTACACTATAAGTAAGATAAGTATAAGGCTACTATCTAGAGGAGAATAGCTAAGATATAGCCTATAGTAGTACTAGGTAGAGAAGATTTAGAACCCGTACTCGCGCTATATAGGGACACTATAGGGATATATAATAGAGTAGAAAATAATATAACTAATATACTAGGTAAAGGAGTACCTTAAATTTAATATACGTAACCTCTACTTAGTATACCTAGTAAGTATACACGTATATAATTAAATTTAGGACGTCTATAGGAGAGCTTCCCTACCTAGATAAATATACTACTCTTATAGATATAAGTAGTACTATAGCCCTAGTCGCCTTGCGCTAGGTTAAATGCAGCTAGCGCTAAGCCTATAGTAGTAAGGGTACTAATACTCTAGTAGGTTTAATATATAACGTTAAGTACGACACTAACGTATACTAAATTACTAGTAGATAGTACTCTACTATATAATACTAAGGAGAGTATAGTTATTAAGCTTATAAAGTAACTTTATAATTTTTAGGGCTATACGTATAAATAGTATAGTAAGGTAGAGTAAACGTACTAAGCTTACTATTAGCGCGTTAATATATATCCTATGTACTTATTAATATAGTAGATTATGTAGCTAATACGCGGTAAAGGAGAGGAATAAATACTCTTACTAGATATACTAGGTAATCTAAAGCTAATAAAGCCTATAGATCTACTAGCTAGCCTAGACTATTATAGTATTTTTAAAGGTATTACGCGAGGCTTAGAAAGTAATTTACTAGCTAATCTATATCTCTCGTAGTATTAAACTAGTACTAAGTAGCGAGTAGTATAGACTACGTTTAATATTAATAGTCTTTATTATTTCCCTAGTAGCCTTAGAGTAGCTTAGCTTAGTATTAACTAGCTTCCTTAGTCCTATTCCTTCCTTAACTTAGTAGTAGATATATATTTTAGTCTTTCTATATCTATCTATAATAAGCGTAATAAAGTTATATAATAAAATATTCCTTTATATAAGATACCCTATTATTATTTTAGTTCTATTATTAGGTTAGAGTCTTTATTTATTTATATTTTTTTCCCTAGCCTACGCCTTAAAAGCTAGTACTAATATTCTAATTTCCTTAGTACGTAGGACTAGGAACTCTAGTATAATATAGTCCTTATCCCTACCCTAACTAAGGTAATAGGTTTATCTAATATACTTTAGTATCTCCCTATCTTAGCGTATATCGTAAAACTTAATATATTAGTACTATCTATAGAGAGTTTTATAAGAAAAGAATTAGTAAGAGAATAGCTTCTAAGATATATACTCTAGCTATAGTACCTTAACTTACTATAGAGTTAGATTTATAAGAGAGTAGCTAATAACCCTAGTTTTAAGAAGTTTAGTAACGCTACGCTATTTATATATACTAAAAATACTAAGCTTAAGTATATAGATAGTAGTCTACCTTTAGCGTATACGTAATAGTAGTATTACTAGGAATAGGTAATAGATAAATAATTCTATAGTAAGGACTAAACGTATATTAACCTTAGTAAGTAGGTAACCTCTAAAGATAGCGCGCTTCCCTATAATATTATACCTAATAGTAATAAAGTAGAGGTATATTTATAGTAGTAGTGCTATCTTAAGGCCTACGCAGATAAGTAGGTAGTACTTCTAGTAGATAGAAAGTATATAAGAGGAAGTCCTAGAGTAACAACTTACTAATAGGTAATAACGCGAGATTTAATAGGGTAGATACTATTTACTATACTATATAGATAGGAAAATATAGATAGATTAGTATACTTATAGTTCTACGCGCTTATTAAAATACCTTTTAATATATCTAAGATATATATCTTCTATTATAATATACTTAAAAACCTTATACTTAACCTAGGCTATATTTAGTCTCTATAGTAATAGAGGGGTAGCGTAAACTTTTTAAGTAAGGTATATTAGCTAGTATACCTATACGGTAAAAAGCGTATATACGTAAACTTAGTAGATAACTAGTAGAAGTTATATAGGATCTATAAAGAGTATTATATTTTAATAAGTATAATAGACTAGATTAATAAGCTATAGTACTAATAGGACCTATATAATAATATAATTAATAATATAGCTAGACTACTACTATACTATATCGTACCTACTAAAGAGCTCCTTAGGTTCTTATATACGTAGATTAATAAATACTACTTCCTCTTTAAGTATATACTTACGTATACTACTAGGACGTACTTACTACTAGAGACTATAGTTATAGTAGTAGTACTACGAGCGTTATAGTTCTACTATAGTAGTAGTATAATATAGAGAGAGTCGCTGCTATATAAGGACTAATAGGAGTAGAACCGCGGTATCTATATTATAGTATAAGAGGGTTTAGGGATATAGGAGATAATAGAGTAATATAGTCTTAGGTAGTTTCTACCTAAATTTAACTAGACTACGCGTCGAATTATACTACTATATAGTAATAATATACTAATTAGGACACTACTTATATATAACGAGTATAAGCGATAATAGTAAGCGGTTAAAGACTTATATAATATATTTGTTCAATTTAACTAGGCTAAGAGCTAGTATAAGCGGTATAATATATTAGAGAACCGCTAACTATATTAAGTATAGCTTAAGTACCTATATATACTAAATATTAAGTAATTTAATATAGATGTATAGAGTACTATATATACTACTAATAAGCGATATAAGAAGCTCTTACCTAAGGTAAGTAAATAAGATAGTAAGATTAAGTTTTACTACAAGGGTATACAAGATCTTTTTCTAGTTAATAGTATAATCTAGCCGCTACACCTAGTTATAGGGAATAAAATATAGTTTAAGTAGGCGGCTAAGCTTTTAGATTTTCTCTTTTACTAGAATAACGGGAATAAGTAATAGGGCTAGGAGTAGGGTGGCCGATAGGTAGGGGTTGGGTTACCCCGCGGGTTACCTCTTATTTTAGCTATAACTTTCCTAAATTATAACGTAATTTAATAATTTTTAGCTTATTTTATAGATCTAATCTATATCTATAACTTTTATATATAAAATTTCTTTTTAAAAAAATAATTACGTAAGTTATTAAGGTTTTAAAGCGTAGGTACTAGTGGCCTAATTAGGTGGGTATCGAAAAATGGTATTGAAATAACTGACGTAATAAAAGATATATTACGTAATTAAAATTCTAGATTTATAGATCTAGCTAATAGCTATAAAATAAACTAAAATTTACCTAATTTAGACTAGTATTGATAGAGGAATAAATAAAAGAAAGATTAGGGGGTATACCCACCCAACCAGCCTAGCTAGGAGAATAAGCCCTACTAGCTAATCCTATAGTAGAGCTTTAAGCTAATTAAGCGAAAGCTTAGGTAATATAAAGTAAAGTAATAGTAGAGCGAGTTTTTATTCCTTATATAGGTAATACACTAGATCCTACCCTATCTATCTAGTAGTGCGCTAATTGCGTACACTAAGTAAAGCTACTAATAGAACCTTAGGTATAGGATAATATAGTTTTCAGCCGTATATATATATCTAGACTACGTAGACCTCCTATTTAAGACTAATCTAATAACGCTATACTATATAATCTAGAGAGCGTACTAGCGAATTAGAGGGATAGTAATATAAGAGAGTATAGCTAGGGTATATAAGAGCTAATTAAGAGCTACTAAGCGTAAGGTATAATTAGTGATAGTAATTATACTATAGTTAATAAGTATTAGATTACTAGTAGGACTAGTATAGGTAAAAGGGTTTATAGGTATATAGGAGAGATTATTAGTACCTAGCTTATATATAAGGGAGGAGATTAGCGATAAGGGCCTTAATAAGCTAGATAAGTTTATAGTAGAATTAGTAGTAGAATATAGTATAGCGGAGAGAGAGAAGAATAATAAAGATTTATAATAGCTAGTATAGCTAGTAGTAGTTTTTATTATTCTCTATCTATTAGGGATATATTCCTATAATATTTAAGTAGGAGTAGAAGCGTATACTAGCTATTATCTTATATATAGTTACGTTAGACTATTCTATACTTAAAAGATAGCGTAGTTTCCTTTTTAAAGATTAGAAAAATAATAATTTAAGTTTATTTCTCTAATACTAGAATATCTTAGAAGATTTAAAAACTATTATAAGTCTTATACGGAGAACCCGTATTAGGGATAACTATATAGTATAGATAAGGATATTTAATTAATAGAGTCGGCTAGCGAGATATAAGTAAGATGTACTAGTTTTTATATATATAGGAAGGTAGGTAAGTCTATTATATTTAGTTATAAGTAGTATATAGTAGCCATTATTTATTAAGGTCTATAGGGGAGGATAAAGGTATAGGGTTATAGGCGGCTCTCTTAGCTTACGTAGTAGGGTAGATCCCTTAGCCTTATATCTTTATCTTTTAATAGTTTACTTCTCCTACTTAACTATATACTAGCTCTTAGATATAACGTTACTAGGCTTACCTAACGTAGCGCGGCTTATCTAAGACCGCTTAAGAAAGTATAGGAGTAGTTTCTAGCTTTATACCCTCTATACTTAATAAGTTCTAAGTAGTAATAGATAAGCTTTCTACTATTATAAAAGTATATTAGGAAGCTATAGAGAGATTACTAGTATAAGAGAACTATACATGCGCTGTAGTATTAAAGGAAGTTAAGGTACTCTTAATTAGGCTAAATATATAAGCCCCTAGTAATAGTTTTTAGTAATATACTTACTAAGAGTAGTTTTAGAAAAGGTTAAGGCTAATCCTATACCTACTTAGTATACTCTACTCTTCTATATATAAATATAGTACTACAGCTTAGGCTAGAGTCTATGACTTAAATGTACGTGAAGTAGTATTTAATAATATATATTAGTAGCGAGTTACTATATAAGCCTTTATATAGTCTATAGGGAGGTACCTAGGAAAATTAGATATAAAAATAAAGACTAGAAAAGATATAAGAACGAAGTTTATATTAATAAGTCTAATACTAGAATAGACTCTTTATTTAATAGGCTAAAAGTTACGAGAGTAGGGAGAAGGAGATTAGGTTAGCTTCGTAATCTTTAATCTTATAAGGCTAACTACTACTCTAGGTATAACTATATTTCGAGTATAGGATATACTTAATTTTATTAAGGCGAGTAGTAAGCGTATATTAATCGATCTACGTTACTAATAATAGGCGAAAAACTATAATAAGTATATTATTATAGGTCGGGACTTAAAGGAGGGGTTATATAGGTTAGGCTATAGCTGAGCTCTAATATATACTAATTATTAATAGGTCTTTTACTAATATATACACGCTAGGGTTATACTACTAATTTAGAGATAAGGATATATCTAGTAGTCTAGAGTTAGATTTTGAATAGGTATATTAGATAGTAGTAGATTTAGCCTAGACACTAGCTAGTAAGGATAGTAATTATATATATCTTATACGGGACTTTACGAGGCTAATTTTATAACCTAGAGTTTAGTTTTAGGGTATTAGGGTAAGAGATATAGATAGAGATATAAAGGTAAGATATAAGGAAATTATAGAAGATAAGTTTAATAGCTAGATAAGCTAGGTATCTATATAGAAAGAAATAGTATTAATATAGGTATTTATAGAGTATAGGTTCCTATTATATAGTTTATATAACTCTATTACTATCTGCGCTTTATTAGTTATACCTTGCGTGCTACTAAATATACGTAGTTTTAATAAAGGTACTAAAAGGAATCTAGAGTTATTAGTAGCTAACCTTATAACTTAGATACTCTAGTTTTTTAAGCTAGACGCATTTCCGTAGAAAGAAGATAATAGAATAGTGCTTTATATTCTAGAAATAATAAAAAAGATTAGTAAGTTGGACGTTAGGATGCTTTAGAGTAGTAGCTAATATAGTTTAGGATACTAATAGAGTATAAAGGTATTAGTAACTAAATTCTATAAGAGTTAGGGTGGGTAGAAGTAATAGGAAGCTAGGATAGCCCTCGAAATAACGAGGTAAAGCTATAAGCAGAGCAGGAGCTAATAGGGTTATAGAGGGAACTTTTAGGGTTAAGGAAGGATGCAGATAGGTTTATTAGGCGGATTTTCCGTAGCTATAATTAGGCGTAGGTTAAGCGGTGCTCGTTAATTATAAGAGAGATTAACTAAGGATATTAGTATTACCTATTCCCTATTAATAAGCCGTTTAATTAAATTACTAAGACCGCCTATCTAAAATCGCGTACACTATAGTAACTATCTTCTATCTAGCGAGAGTAGAGGCTAATTAGACGCTAGCGGCCTCCTAGGAGGCTTAACGGATGCTGAGAGGGGTATATATAGTTTGGGAGCGTCACTAAATCTAGAGACAGAAAATTTAAGTAGCTAGTTAGAAGGTTAAGTAGATAGCTATAAATAGGTCTTGCTTTTACTAGGTTAGTGGGTAAATATATAAAAACAGGTATTAATAGTCTTTTGCTTTCCCCGCTACGCGCTATTACGCGAAAAAATAGTCCTAAATTATTTTAGTATCGCAGTTCCTTAGACTATATAAATAGATATAGATAGAAGAGCTTTTACCTATTCTCTAACTATAGGTAGCTATAATCTACAGCTGCGTTTTTAGGATAGTCTCCTAAGTAGCAAAGGCTAAGTCTAACTAGAAAAACCTTACTAAAGTGCGAGATACTATTATTATCCGCTGCTAAATATAAGTATCTATAGGCAGGATATTTAGGTATAAGCGTCCGCGGCTTATAAAGTCTTTAGGTCTAGTCTTAAGTAAAGACTATATAAGGAGATTATCTATAATATACTTATAAGACTACGCTATATAATTTAAATAGCTGCTAATATAGTAAGAGCTATAAAAAGCTAGATAAGAGGCGTGCTATATAGTAACTCCCGTAATTCTTATTCTGTTCTCGTTCTCGCTGCTAAAGTTTATAGTAATATTTATAGCGGCCTTATTAATTTAGGCCTAACCTCCTAAGTTTTGCGCGCTTTCTTAGACCTAGTCCTAGTAGGTTTCTTACTCTTTAATTATTCTAGGCTTCTTTTTATATCCTATTTACTTAATATATTATATATAGTCCCTGCGATAGTATATAGGCTAGCCTACAGCTCTACTAATAACGCTGCTAGGTCCTAAGGTTAGCTCTCCGTTGTGTTAAGAAGAAGCTGCGTAGAGCTATCTAGTAGAGAGAGGTTACTAGCTAGTAATTCTATAGCGTAAGGTGCCTGCGAGGAGGGCTTACTTAGGTTAATAAGCTTATATACTATCTTACCAGCGAGAAATATTAGCTAATAGGAGGATACTAGACCTAACTATATAGAGTAAAGGGACGGCGAGGATATATTATATCTAGCCTTATTAACTAGAAGGAGTATATAGGAGCTGGAAGCCTCTACTCTATACCTATCCTTACGCTATAGTAGGATCTATAGTAGCTGCAAGGCCTATGTATTAGGGTTATATTAATATATATAGTATAGATAGTAACTTATACTCTACTAGGATACTAATACTACTACTAGTAACTACCTGTTAAATTCTACGGTAAGATTACCTATAGCTATACCTCTTATAGACTATAAAAGGCTAGCTAGTAGAACTATATAATAAGTGAAGTGTATTTTAGAAGGTAGGCGTAAGGGGAGATAGATAGATAAATAGGAGGAAAGGACGTTAGGCTAGGTAGGTAGGAGAAGGCGAAAGAAAACGAAAAAGGGGTATAGCGAAGCTAAAGATAAAGGGAATACAGTAGAGATAGATACTAAAAGAGCGTTAGTTTCTTATAGCTATTACTTCGCTACTATATATCGTATATAGGCTTACTATAAAGCGCAGTATAATATAAAGATAGTATACCTAATACTAGCGTCTCTCTACGTCCCTACTATATAATACGAAGACCTTAGCTATTAACTAAATAGTATAGTGAGAATAGCTAAACGTCTAAGTAACTAGTAGGGTAGTATATTCCAACTATTAGGCTTATATAGGGTAAGTTAGCACTAGTGGTAAAATAGTTTACTAAGGGAGGTGTAGCGGAGACGTATAGACGGTTAGAGGTTAGAGTAAATATACGAGCTACGCTAAGATACTTATAGTAGCTTCTAGAAGGCTTTAAAACGCTATATAGACTAGATAGGTATTTCTTAGCTACTAATCCTATTACCTAATATAGCTGCTTTATTTATACCCCCTTCTATTTAGTATAGTTATTAATTAGCGCGATTATATTAAGTTCGGCCGCGTTATACTAAATAGGCTGTACGCTAGGGGTGCTAGGGAAGTACCGTTTATACTAAGGTAATACGGGTCTAGTTATAGTTATAGTCTATATTACGACGTCGCCGCTAAGACCTAACTCTATAAGTTTCTTTAAGAGCCTCCCTTATAATATAATTGATTTCGCTGATAAAAGGATAGTAAGAAGCGTTAGTGTTTATGCCGCTGGCTTAGTGGCTAATACGTTAAAACGATACTAGTAACTTAGTAGCTAGGGGCGTAATTATCGTCTTTATAGGAGGTATCTCTATAGGATATAAAGATAAGTATTATTACCTTAATTATAACTTATATTATTCGTATTACTCTATTATCTTTCCTCACATTTACTTACCGCTGTATATTTCTCTTACCGCTTTATATTCTCTTACGCTACCCTAGCTTAACTATCCTGCAAAGACTATTTCTAGATACGCGGCTTCTATAGATAATTTTACCTCTAAGTACTCTTTATACCTAATATTAAGTCTACTTTACGTAATAAAGCCCTTTTAACATGCGCGTATTAACAGTCGCAGCTATTTTAGCGTTTACTGTAGGTATAACTACTAATGCGGCACTAGTTATCCTCCTAGATAGCCTCTCTAATAGCCTCCTATCTAGGCTTCTAATAACTATTGGCCTTAATCTACCTATAGCTATTAACAATCTATAGGTTATACACACTAGATAATATACTACGTTATACTAATAGTATTAGGAGCTAGATAATTTAAGACTAGACCTCTTATAAGGCTTAGCTAGTAGCGAAGAGAGAACTATAGCGAGGCTAGGGACGTAGTGGGCGCGAGTAAGCTAGTAATATCGCTGAGGGTATAGTTAGTAGTATTAGTAGGGTAGTAGATACTATTTTTATTAGGTAGATAATCTAAGACTAGATATCTTAGGAGGCTTAGCTAGTAGCGAAGAGAGAGCCTTAGCGAGGCTAGGGACGTAGTAGACGCGGGTAAGGTAGTCGTATTAGCGACGTCGTTAAGGGTATAAGTAAAGGTATTAGCGGCGTAGTAGATAGAATCTTTATTAGGTAGATAATCTAGGACTAGACGTCTTAGGAGGCTTAGCTAGTAGCGAAGAGGAAGCTATAGCGAGGCTAGGGACGTAGTAGACGCGGGTAAGGTAGTCGTATTAGTAGCGTAGTAGAGGGTGTAAGTAAGGGTATTAGCGGCGTAGTAGATATAATCTTTATTGGATAGATAATCTAAGACTAGACCTCCTAGGAACTATAGCTAGTTACGAAGAGGGAGCTATAGTAAGGCTAGGGCTGCGGTAGACGCGGGCGAGGTAGTCGTGTTAGTAGTATTATTAAGGGCGTAGGTAAGGCGATTAGTGTTAGAGTAGACGAATCTTTATTAGATAGATAATCTAGGACTAGACGTCTTAGGAGGCTCAGCCGGTAGCGAAGAGGGAGGTATAGTAAGGCTAGGAACGTAGTGGACTTAGTAGAGTAGGGATTTACTAGGTAGGCGTTAAGTTACTATACAATAGCGACTTAACTAGTCTGGATTTAGAGTTAGGTGTAGATTTAGACTTTTGTAGTGCAGATTTCTAAGATAGATAGTAGTAGTTTCTATAAGCAGTATAGTATAAAAATATAGATTATAAATAAGTAAGTTTATTAATTTAAGGGAGTAAAAAATATACTATAGATAGGTAACTAATAAAAGATAGTCTATAAAGTATATAAAAAAATAAAGTAAAAGGAAGGTTAAGGTTTATATTAAAGGGCTATAATAATAGTAATAGTATTTAGGAGGCTATAAGGTAGGTTAAGAGTTAAGGGTTAGAGATTTATTTTTTTAGTATTATTAGAATTTAACGAATTATTTTATTAGAATTAATAAGAGTTTATAGGAGTTAGATAAATTTCCTTTTTTATTAATTATAATTATATTTATTATTCTATTTATTATTCTATTTATTAGTTCTAATCTCTCTTCTTTTTAAAGATAGAGATAATAGATTGGTAATATATAGGTAATAGTATATATAATACAGTATTTATATAGTTTAGTTTTTATAGATATTATTTAATTTATATTTAGGATAATATTTTATAAATTTGTAAGAATATTAGTAATTAATTTATTATTTATATATTATATATCTGTATTTCTATAAGTAGGATAGTTAAGAAGTTCTAAAGAGTATAGTATTAGTAGTTCTATTAATTGTAGTTTCGATATAGTAGTTCTAGGTTTATATTTTATATAGAATTAGGGATTATAGAAGTTATATAGTATAATAGCATTTAAGTAAGAGTAAAAAGAGTATAAAGTAGTAAAATAGTAAAGTAGAGGTTAAGAGGGTTTTTTACGATTCTAGTTTTAGGAATAAGGACGCAACGAAGGAAGCGCCCTAGACTAACTATAGATAGTGCTACGGGCGCTAACACGAGGTAAGGCCCTAGACACTAACGCTCGCCAGGCAAGGACGAGCGCTCGCTGTACGCGCGACGAGTGCGACGAGCGTATTATATATATAGATAAGAATAATGTACCCTTATAGCATATTATAATTAACCTCAAGTTATTATCGAATACTACTATTTAATACTTAGAACTACTTTAACTAACTTATCTATCTCTACTTACTCTAATCCAGAAGCTACTAAGAAAGGACTCCTTAGTAACACTAGCTACTTTATATTGTAGCTACTCTACTAAGGACCTAAAGCCCTTTTAATAGGTTTAAAGTACTAGAGTAGAGGTAAAGGGGGGGTAAAGTACTAGAGTAGGGGTAAAGGGGGGGTAGAAAAGGCCTTAGGTTAGAACGCGGAGCGTAACCGTAACATATATAACTAGCCAACTAGCTAGAGTAAGGATATTAGGGTTAGTATAATATAA
>JAGTJM010000158.1:0-18922 GCA_020747015.1 Pyrenochaeta sp. MPI-SDFR-AT-0127 | reverse complement strand
TGAGGAATCGCAGCCAGTAGTAAAGAGGGAACCACAGCGAGGCCGGGGCCGCGGTGGACGCGGGCGAGGCAGCCGTGTTGGTGGTGTTATTGAGGGTGTAGGTGAGGCGATTGGCGTTGGAGCAGACGGAATCTTCATCGGACAGACGATCCAAGACCAAACCTCTGAGGAGGCTCAGCCAGTTGCGAAGAGGGAGGCACAGCGAGGCCAGGAACGTGGTGGACTTGGTAGAGCGGGGATTTGCCAGGTGGGCGTTGAGTCACCGTGTAATGGCGACTCAGCTGCTCCAGATTTAGAGTTAGGTGTAGATTTAGACTTTCGTGGTGCAGATTTCTAAGATAGATAGTAGTAGTTTCTATAAGCGAGTATAGTATAAAAATATAGATTATAAATAAGTAAGTTCATTAATTTAAGGGAGTAAAAAATATACTATAGATAGGTGACTAATAAAAGATAGTCTATAAAGTATAAAAAAAAGAAGTAAAAAGAAGGTTAAGATTTATATTAAAGGGGTATAATAATAGTAATAGTATTTAGGAGGTTAGAAGGTAGGTTAAGAGTTAGGTGAAAGAGATTATTTTTTTAGTATTATTAGAATGTAATAAATCTTTTTATTAGAATTAATAAGAGTTTATAAGGGTTAGATAAATTTGTTTCTTATTAATTATAATTATATTTATTATTATATTTATTAGTTCTATTCTCTCTCGTTTTTAAAGATAGAGGTACTAGATTAGTAATATATAGGTAATAGTATATATAATATAGTATTTATATAGTTTAGCTTTTATAGGTATTATTTAATAAGTATTTAGGATAATATTTTATAAATTTTAAAGAATATTAGGAATTAATTTATTATTTATATATTATATATCTGTATTTCTATAAGTAGGATAGTGTAAGAAGTTCTAAAGAGTATAGTATTAGTAGTTCTATTAATTAGTAGTTTCGATATAGTAGTTCTAGGGTTATATTTTATATAGAATTAGGGGTTATAGAAGTTATATAGTATAATAGTATTTAAGTAAGAGTAAAAAGAGTATAAAGTAGTAAAATAGTAAAGTAGAGGTTAAGAGGGTTTAAAGTACTAGAGTAGAGGTAAAGGGGGGGTAAAGTACTAGAGTAGGGGTAAAGAGGGGGTAGAAAAGTCCTTAGGTTAGAATGCGAAGCGTAACCGTAATATATATAACTAGCCAACTAGGTAGGGTAAGAATGTTAGGGTTAGTATAATATAAGTAGAGTAAGTATAGAGTTTGTTAAAGTAAGATTAGTTAATTAAATAAAGTATATAAGAAGTAGTAGAGTATATAGATAAGGATATTAAGATATTAAGCTAAGTGTTTTCTTTATATAAATAAAGAGAGTATTATTTTAAGGAGTAGAGTTCTCTAGACTAGTTAGGTAGAATAAGTTTATAAAGTATTTTAGTAGATAATAATTTTAAGTATATAAGTTATCGTAAAAAGTAGTAAAAATTATAAATAGATTAAATATTAGGGTTAAGATAAATAATTAGAATAAAGAAGAATATTTTAAATTATAGGGTATAAATAAGTTGTAATATGTAGTATTAGAGGTGTATAGGGTATTACTTAAGAGTTTATTTCTTAGTTAGATAGGTAAACTAGGTAAGATTAGGCTAGGTTCTTCTTCTCTTCTTCTCTTCTTCTCACTAATTTAAAAAAGAGTACATAGTATAGGTAAATGTAAGTGTTAAAGAGGTAAGTAGAGATAAGGTAGGCTAAACTGCTTTATAACCCTAACTACTTCGTAGCCCTAAACTACTTCGTAGCTCTAAACTACTTCGTAGCCCTAAACTACTTCGTAGCTCTAAACTACTTTATAGCTCTAAACTACTTCGTAGCTCTAAACTACTTCGTAGCTCTAAACTACTAAGCACCCCTAAACTACTTAGGTACTCTAAATTAGTAAAAAGTTCTAAACTACTAAGTAGCTCTAACCGTAAACCTTAGAGTAGCTAGCAAAGCGAACCAGAAGAAGTGAAAAGAGAAAGAAAACCGCTAACCATGAATAGGTAAAATTACTATAGTCCATAGTCGCAGTTAGGGTTAGGGTTACAGGGTTCGCTACCTACGCCAACACTATAAAATTACTAAAATTATAGTGCTGTGTGCTTAATATTATAAAGATAAGTCATACTCTATATGATTAAAGATGATATCATGCGTTATTATTATATTATTAGGTATAGGAGTTATAATATGAAAATCCCATTGTAGCCTAGGTGCTAAGTGTGATATAGAAATTCTAATCAGGCATAGCGCTACGATATGGATATTCGGATTAGGTATAGCGCTACCCTAGTATCTCCCAGCCATACACCACAAATACTAGATCTCTCGCAGAAATAGGGTAGGGTAAGAAATAGCTATATATCCATAACTTAACAATCTTCTAAAGCACTGTTTAAATAGATTTTAGTATCACAGAATTATAGTACTTCTTACTAGCTCCCCTTCATTCTCTTCTTCACGAAACTTTATACACGTTACTATCACTATCATAATCGCGCTGCGAACCTCCCCTAATTTGAAGACCCCTTTCTAATTATAGACCTAGCTCTACTATTTCCTTTACACCATCTATGTTTTATTACTATATTGTTAAAACCAACAGAGCGCAGCCAAAATGGCGAAGCGCGGTCGCCCCAGGAAACACCTGAGCCGAGAGGACGTAAAAAGTGCAGCTAATGCCGCCAATCGAGCGTCTCGCCGGCGACGGAAAGTAGCCACGCAGTCGCACGGCCCGTAAGCCAACAACAATAGTAGCCTTTAGGTCGAGTTTGATCCACTTTCTATACTCTAGCAGGCTGGGGCTAAAGGGGACGCAAAAGTCACCGCGCCAGACTACGGGATCTAGGCAGAAGGCCTAGACGTTCTAGTAGAGTAAGAACGGCTGCAGTTTCTAGAGGTGAGTTCGCTTTCTTTCTATCCGATTCATAATCGAATAGGTTCCTAACTATAGGCAATTTAGGCCTGCATCGCTCTACACTAGATATCTTAGTCGCAATATCTCGCGTTCCCTTAACATGGCTATAACCCCACACAAAGTAGTAGCCTAGTGATGCCTAATTTAATAAGCACAGGTGTGCTGACGAGATTTATTATTTACAGTCTAGAGAGATGCCTTAGATCGGGCATACGTACGAAGAAATGCCGCCGTTGCTAACATCGCCACTAGAAGACGTTCGACCGACAGATAGCTCAGCGTTAATATCGACCGAGTCAGTCCCTGCCGAACTACTCGCTCCGTCGCGAACTATAACGCTCATTTCATTAGCCAGCAGGCCGATTAAGTCTGAGACCAAACGTTCTCCAAGTTTATCCCGAGAAACCTGTGCAGCCGCAGTCTACGATAGGGCAGAAATAACAGGAAGACAGTATAAGGCGACGATAGAAGGCCTAGAAGCCCTAGAAGGATTCGCAGAGGAAGCATTCAAGCTAAATCCAGTGGAAACAGTGGATGTTGCGGTGAAACTGGCAGAGTAACTAATGCGATTCCATGGCTGTGATACTTATACGCAGAACGAGTAGGATTATAACAGCGGAGTAGGCTATATTACTCTTAATGGTTTTATATTGCATCATGATGCAATACCTAACACCCTTAGCGCTCCACATATGCTTGCGAAAGGATAAGTGCATCCTTCCGATGCTGAGAAGTGGAAACATGCCTTTCTCGGGACTACAGCTGAAGATGTAGAGACACCTATAAAAGTGTGCATGCAATACTCTTGCGCTGAAAGACCGTCTAATACTATTCCTGCCATTACTTACGATATCGACAGTATTATGGGGTTTACACGTACGCTTGCGGTCGCGAAGCAGGGTATTCGCTTCAATGTCACGCCTCATATCATATCGAATCTCGATAGCGACATTCATCTCACCCTCTTAACGCCTACTAGCAATGGCCGGACGAGGCGAGTCCCTCTCCATATGGTACCTCACTACCAATTTGGTAGATTAGTAGGATACGAGGACGTTACGCTCTACCTCTTCTTTCCGTACCTCTATAAGCGACGCAAGGCGAATAACTACTTGAATCAGGATACTCTGCGCAGGTGGACGGATCGGGTTCTGCTTCCTGCTATATACAGCCAGGCGTCGGCGTCTATTCTGCAGCACTACCCCGCTGGTTACGAGCACAGCAAGCTCTCTAGCAAAGCTGGCCACACCGAAGCACACACACGCAAAGATAAATCAGGAGTCCGGCATTAATACATTCACTATTTCCTCCAACATGATATATTGCAGGAAGTATAGGATATCATTCTACACACGATTGAAGAAGAGGGCTTTTATGACTTTAGAGATGTTTAGATTTTCTTCAGCGCCAAAAATCTCAAGGTGCTTAGTAAGCGGCCTACGCTGATGCAGACATGGGATGACTACTTCCAGTGGTGGGAGCAGGCAATTGATATAGACTGCCTTAACCGGAACTAAGTGTGGATTGACATCGGCAAGGAAGTTTGCGCACCCCTATCTCTCCTGTGGTACCAACATCCGGGCATCCAGCCCGCAGAAATCTACCTCTAGAGGCCTTGTTATCTAGAGGCATATTAGCAGTGGTCGCAACATGGGTCTACGCCTAGGTCTACGCTGCGAAATGTGTATCAAACTGCTATGCTGCACGATATAGCCGGGATGACTGCCTTAACCGCACGTTAATCCCCTAGCAGCGAACAAGGGCTAGTGTATAGCCAGTTCTACACGAGCGAGAAGGAGATTTTTAATGCTGCAAAGTCATTTCCATTCCGAGACGGGGCTTTAGAGAGCCTGGCCCTCGATCCAACGGTCCGCGCGAGCTGGCAGAAGGCAGGCGGTTCAGAAAACCACCGGCAGGAGGTGCTTGAGAAGTCCTATCTCGGAAGCAAATTACGCTGTGCGACAGCAATTCAAGGGTCCCTTCAGAAATCCTTTAGTACGCGGGAAGAGCACCGTATAACGCTGACACTTACCTTACGCGTGCGGGAATGCCTCCAGAATAGCGGCGATTGGAAACGCGAGATCGAGATTCCTGCTGGGCCAGAGCCGTTCTGGCGTGTACCTACAGCCTCTTATCTCCGATTTGTGCAGATGAATATTAATAAGTTCACTACTGGCTTCGAGTATGTACGGAGCCTAAGGTCGCATGACTATATATCGTGGGAGCATAGCCAGGTTATGATCATGTTCCTGCGGTTGTTGAAATACAGCTACGGAAGTTATTAGATCCAACGCGAAATTGCGCTGTAGAACGATGAGCGGACACATAAAGGTACTGGCGAGAAAATGTACAGGCTTGGCTTCTCGAAAACAGTAGCGCAACATGGGTACTGCTAGTTGATGCCAAAGATTAACTGGACCCAGTTTACATTTCGTGAAGAGCTCCCGGGACGTAGTCTATTTGGTAACGTATACATAGTAGAATCGTTTACGGCGAGATAGCGAGCGATCCGCGAAGCTAAGGATGACTTTGTGAAGTTGGAGATGCTAGGCAAATAGTTGAAGAGCTATGGATTAGCGCCTTTAGTACGGAAGTATATTCTATGGCACATGAGATAGATGTGCATGCGACATTTCCGGAAAGACGTGTTATTATCGATAGAAAGCTCCATTAAGGCTGAGTTTCGCAGCAATGCAGCGCAAGGTAAGTATACACTATGCAAAGAGAACTTGGATATAATACTAGAGAGCTCCTAGCTATACCGGCTCGCGAGTGGAAATAAGATGGCGTATAAAGATCTTGATGACTTTATCGACTTCTTGTGGGACTTTAATGACGGAAGAAGCCGAAAGCATTAGGATAATAGAGGATATCGGGTGCTCTATAAGCGTTGCGCGAAGATTATAGAGACTTGGTGTGACAAAGAGGAGGTTGAATTATTTTACAGTAAAGTAAAGACACTCTTCCCTACCGTGAATTAGGTAGTGCCGTATCCTAATCACACTGTGTTCTGGCAGCATACAAAGCAACACTAGAGAATGTAGCTCTCTATATACCATAATCAGGTCTAGGCTGAAACTACATTAAGGTAAAATATCAGATAGCTACAAGTAGTAGGGGCGCAGGGAGGCTAGGCGTAGTTAATTAGGCGAAGTCAGCAACAAGTGCTAGATAGCGTGCCTGAAGACTCGGAAGACGTAGAGCTAGATATAGAAAAGGCGCGAGAGAGCATCATGCGGAAATGGTAGAGATACCGAGCTCGCGAGACGGGCCATAACTAGAGTAGATACAATACTGGGTTAATATGCATAGGAAGCTGGACAAGTTCATTACATCTAGTTACGGGCGATGTACAATAACTACTATCTATCAACGTCCTGCTATAATATCAGGCTAATTCTCTCATTCAATGCTAGTATAGCCTCGTAGCGTACCAATCGCAATCATTGTGTTTTCTCGTGCGACACTACTACCTCCCTAGTCTTAGAGTAGATAAGGGCGCGCCTGGAGTAGGTAGCGCGCCAGGCGTTAATAGTGCACCAGGTGCACCAGGTGTTGGTGGCGCACTAGGTGCAGAGGGTGCGCTAGGCGCTGAATGGCCTTGCGAGGAAGATGTATTAGACGAAGTTTGTACGGTACTCATAACTGCCGCTATAGTCAATGCAGCAGCTCCTCCTAAGAGAAGGCCTAATGCTTAAGTAGTTACCATATTATATAATTGTACTGAGCAGGTTTCAATACAGGTAAGAAATGATGAAGATGCGGGGTCTAAGGCTAAGACTCTTATATCGTTACACGAATCCTTCAGCACGTGGTGGGGTAGTATGCTTTACTCGCCTTATGTGTCGTCTAACTATACTCTACTGCGCAACGCTGTCTATACAATAGTCCTCAGCTATAGCGCTACAGGGCGTCTTTCCAATACTAGGTTTACCTGACCTAGCCCAAGTTATCCAAGAATAGCTTAGGAAAGCACAGCAGCAGTTTCTAGCCTCGCATCCATTTTCGCTTGATAATTTCCGGATAATAACTAATAAGCTTTCTGCTATTACTGAGGTGTGTATGAATATTATACAGAGACTAGAGATATAAGGCGAAATATGTGATGCAGCTACAGCACTAAAAGAGGTTGAGCGTGCTCTTAATTAGACTAAATGTATGACTCCAAGTACTAGATTTATACTAGATATATACTAATTCAACCTAGTTATAGAACGGTTTAAAGTTAACCCTATATCTGCGAAACGTACCTTTCTTTTCCGCGTACATATAACCACTAGTGCTAATATAGCTATAATATATGAACTAACTGCACGTGAAATAGTGTTTAGTAACTAATACTATTAGCGATATAGTGTACGGCATTTTATAGAGTCGCTCGGAAAACACTTAGGGAAGACTAAAATAGGAAAGCCCGTAAAAACAAAATTTACTTTAGTGAGCCCGAGACTTAAGTGGACGTTACATTTAACGGGTAAGAAGGTAAGAGAGCTGCGAGGCACGGAAGAGAAGGTTAAGTCAGCTTTGTCGTGTTCGATCTTTAGGTGCTCAGCGAGCTGGACAATATTAGCGTTTTCCGAGTATCCGACATGCTAGACCTTACCAATAAGCTTGGTCAAGCCAACGCGATTAAATCAAAATATTAGCAATAGGCAAAGAATTGCGACGAGTATATTATTATAGGGCGAGACATCCGTAGGGGGGTTCTACATGTAACTCCGTGGGAGAGGATTAAGAGTATATCAATTATTAATAGTCCATTTAAGTCTACGTACACGCTAAAGACATACTACTAATTTAAGGATGCGCTTTAGCACAAACGTCTAGAAATAGAGGTTAAGGAGGTTTATAAGATAGTAGTGGACTCGGCCAAAGTAATTACCTGGGGGATAGCGGGCGATAGGATATAATTAAGCATTTTATCAACCTAATCCTAGGGCCTAGTATATGGTTTTAGGGAATAAGGATTAAGGGCAGCGAGGAAGAAGTAACGAAAGGGTGTGCGCAGCTTATAGGGGGCGAAATTATTGTGCAGCTAAGTCAGGTATCGATATAGAGTTATTTTTATGAGCAGTATACAGAATAGAATATAACCCAAGATTTCTATTTAAATATTAGCGGGAATCTAGAGGCTATTTTTAGGATGCTAGAAAATATTTTCACTAAGGCACGTTTTTATAACGCCCTTACCAAAAGGCTAGTAGTTACTAATTTTCATTAGGGTAGAGCACAAGGGCGTGAGTAATCGGCTGCTACGGGAGCTAGGGTGGATAGAGGTCGTTTATAGGAATCAGGATAGTCCACGCAATACTAGAGTTACTCTCCGGGCTTAAGAAGGACTGCTACGACGACGCAGGGAGCTATTATCGCTAAAAAAAAGATGCAGCGGGCTTTATTAGGTTAATATTCCGTAGTCATAATAGTATCTAGGTCGAACGTTACGCATCGCTTATTAAAGAGGGTTGAAACGAAGACGTGTTTGCTTAAGTTACACATATGCGATCGGTATGCTGTCTCGTCGATAGCACGGCGCAGACAAAGAGATATCGCGTTTAGATTAAGACAGGCACGATAGCTATGTTTTCAGACATAGTCTGTTCAATTCATTATACCTGTTATCGAGCACTACGCACATTATGGCGTCATTAACTCCTTTCGAATTAATAATATCTAACGCGTTAGTGTTCCACTTAACTAAACTAGGTATTTTATAAAAGTCTTCTCTACTTACTTAATAACGCTTTTCCATGCAGGCGTGTCGCATTTACGCCCGTCGTGTTGTTCAGTAGGTCGGCGGCTGCTGTATTTACCTATCCAGGTATTATCCACCACATTCAAGTCGCCCTATACTTCGAGTAGCTGCGTCTTTAGTATAGGCTCCCAAGTGGCAAAGGCTAGGTCTAACAGAAATACTTTAGCGAAGTGTACGATACCCTCAAGCCGTTACTAAATATTAAGGTCTATAGGTAGGATGTTTGAGCGGAAGCGGCCGCGGCTGATGAAATCCTCGGGCCCACCAGTATCAAGCGACGATCGCATAAGGACAACGGCCCACTATAGCAGAGGGTTTGATTTTAGGTCTGCGCTTGTGTCGGTCAATATGTTAATAATGAAGCTGTAGATTTCCTGTTCTACCAGGCCTTCTTGTCCAGCATCACCTGGCTTAGGGTAGCCCTTATAGATGAGGGCCTGCCTAATGTTAAGCAAGTCATCCTGAAGGTCTTCAGACAGCTGAAGGCCCATTTCTTCGAGAGCGCCATCTTCTTCGTAGCAGTAGAGAAGAAAGCAGATCATAGAAGACCACACTAAATTAAAGCGCCGTTATTTTCTAAAATCGTCCATGAAAGCAATAAGTGGGATTTGGCAATCGCTTTCCATAACGCGGTTCATCATGAGCCGTGGTTCGCGAGGCCACTATTCGATAAGAGCCTCTTTTCTATTAAAAAGCCTCCAAATAGCACCTTATATAGAGACCCTCTCGCGGCGGTCGTCCTGGAAGCGTATTTTAGCTTGCGCATCCGACTCAGGACCTCCCCCCACTGAACTCTCTTCTAGTTAGGCGCAAGAAAAGAGTTTGGGTCTTTGCTTATTGCGGATAAGAAGCTTATCTAGTTAGCCCTAATTATAAGCTAAGTAGAAGAATCGCACGCAGCAGGAGAGTCGACTGTAGCTAACCAGGTCCTGAGGATGGAGATGTGGCGACTGTCGATCGGAGGAACGCTAAGGCGCTCATCTTGCCACTAGGTTATAACAGATAGATGAGATGCTACTGCAAGAGCAGACTCGTATAAGGCCATTAGAGAAGAATGAAAGAAGGTTAGGGGACTAGTAATAGGCGAAGGGTTAAATTGCGAATAATTATAGAGTAGAGGTAATAATTAGGTGGCTAGGTTAAAGTTGTAAGCGGGGTTATATTTACTTAATGTAGCTAGCTACTAGAGCTTTAGGGTTAAACAACTTATACTATGCCTCTAAACTGTACTACTAACGTAGGGTTAGGTTGCCCCCAGGGGCAAGAATCAAGTTGGCCCCTGGGGGTGAAACCTAGTTGGCTCTAACGGGTCTACGAAGGGACGCTCGCCCCCAGGGGCAAAAGTCTATGCTAACAACGTAGCTTCGCAAACTCCAACCCTAAAGCAATCTTCCACCTTCAAATACGCTACTTCTCCACTCTTCAGCCTCGACCTCTAAAATACAGCTGCTATGAAACGCAAAAACTCAAACAACCTGACCGGAGCAAGGAAGAAGCCGCGGGTGCACCTCAACGAAGCAGATTCCGTCTACGACCAAGCTAAACCATACCGACTAGTGACCGCGAAATTCCCAATCGACGCGCTCACTCCAGAGTGGAGTATCGGTACAAACAGACCCATCAACGAACCCCACAAGCGCCGCCTTCTCCAGATTTTCAAAGAATCAGGAGTCCTTCGGCGGGATGCGGAGCATCGGCTGCAGGTCGCTTGCACCAAAGCGCAAGTACAGCAGATGTTGAACTATCTTGAGCAAGAAGGAAGCCAGACCCAGAGTGCTGTCGGTGTGAGCCAAAGTGCGCGACAGGCTGATGTTGAGTTCCTATCGTTCGAAAACTGGAGTAGCGTTGTCGGAGGGAAGGCAGAGCTTATGGCGGGTAACCACCGAGTAGAAGCCTTGAAAGAGTATTTGCGATATTCACAGTCGTCGGAAGCGGAGCGATGGTGGGTGTGCGACATTTACGATAGAGGTACCACCCCCTACGTGCGCTAGCTAACGTGAACTAACCCCAACGGTAGACGAGCTACCATCACACCTGCACATTAAGCTACGAGCCAATCGAGAAGACACCATTCTGCCAGACAACCACGGCCAGATATGGACGGAGCTCGCTACATTTTCATCTAATGATGAAGAGCTTTTCCAAGGTTCGAATAAAGAGATCGAGAACAAGATGCTAAAGTATCTTGGGCTCAGCGGCCGAGTAAAGTTTCCGGTGCGGCGGCTGGTCACATTGTGGAAAAATAAAAATTGGAACCTGATGATCACAAGGTGGTGTCAGTTCCCAATCGGACAGGCTACGTTCAATATCTCGACTTTTGAATGGATGGCAAGCCGTAGAATAGACGATGTAAGTGTATTGTATAGTAAAGTTATCCTTGCTGACTGGTGGTCTACACAGTTTTGGTTCGCCGCATTCGACCAAGTAATCGAAGTCGTTTCACAAATCCGCAGCCAATTCAGCTTTGATGTCCAATTAACTGATTGGAAGAAGCTAGCAGGTCTGCCGCAAACACATAGTCGAGAAGATGTACAAGGCCTATTCTTTCCTGATGTTGAGTCCAACGACGAGCCTTGTCCCTCAAGTACTCGCCCACGAGATTTTCTCTCGAACATAAGCGACGATATATACCACAGTTTGTACCAGTTTATCCTTTCGGAGCCAACACGTCGCTTCGTCGATATTCAAGCACTTCTGAGAACTACTAAGCAGGACGGAAAGCTTATGAGCATTGCGATGTCTCATGTTAGTCAGTGGATGAACCATTCGCCAACAAAAGTCGGCGACCGTGACAATAATAAACCCGCTCTACGGAACGACCTAATCCCCGCCCTAGAAAAGAAATATGGTGAAGACGCCGAAAGGAAGTCTATAGCGCTCCAAGAGCAGCTTCTACGATACGTCCAGAACAACACTAAGGAGTTTACGAACACAACCATAGATCACTACTTACAGGAATACCCAGGCGAACATAGCAACGATTACATCAAACGATTTGAGCATGTTGTGTGGAGGGATTTGTTATCCATCGTTCTTGACTTTGCCGGGCCAAACCTGCAGCACGAATGCATGCTGCGATTCAATGCGGAAGATACTCGAGACATCAACTCAAAGCCTTCGTCTACTATTACTCAGGCGACGTGCGACCTAATTTGCAGCATTCCAGAAGTCGCCAAAAACCCCGCTCTTCAATCAACGATCGCTGCAGACAAGTTATATGCGATAATGCAGCCGATCATCCTTCGCTGGGCTGTAGAGCAGTGCGATGAAGCGTTAGAGCGATGCCGTAAGGTTTGGAAACCTTCAATGGTTACTCTAGTGGATGCAGAGCGCAAAAAATTTGAAACATTGCTGGAAGACTTGCGCCTTCCGGACCCCTCGGTCTCTCCTCCAGCAGCTTCCGGAATTGATGTAAACGAACCCCGTAGGTCATCACGAACGCACGGATCTGTGGAAGAGCATGGCCCCGTGAAAAGCAACATGTGCGGGCCGACATCTAGGTCAAATTCAAGAACACAGCCTCAAACTGCGCAACAGCTCCATGATCTAGCGGAGGTAACTACGGGCACGCTGAAGGAGCGTCGAAAGCTACACCGTACCAAGCAACGTGCTCCGCAAAATACTCAACCGCATAATTTACCAGAGAGCTCTAAACAAACTCGTCATGTAATCACAGGTCCAAGGCATTGGAGACAACGGGTACCGGCTGCCCAAAGTCGACCATAGTAATTAAATACAGTCCCAGCCCACTACAAAAAGAGTATAGAGCAATCACATTTATACCTGGTCTAACATGAAAAACACGATAAGCACTAAAGGCGCTAGCAAATGAGCGTCGTGTGACATTAACGCCCAAACTTTATGCTCTTAATAGCTTGCCCCTGGGGGCGACGAGAGGAAAACATGACGGCAAGATTTGTACACGGGTTTTGCACTTTTTTGTTGTATAGTAGGGTTTTCATCTTTTAAACATGAGCTTTGAAGAGTATGATGAGTTTTTAAATTTTAGCCCTAATTTCGACAGCAATGGGTACTCATGCTCACCGTCTGCTACTATTGAGAGGCATGCGATATCCGAACAAGGGGATGCCGATACTTCCAATGAGGCTTCTGGAGACGAGGACGGCCTCAACGATGATGGACCATCTTGCCACATAGAAGATGACTTTAGCGAAGGCAGTTTCGGGGACGAAGAGCAAGTCGTTGTAGCATCCGATCAGTACTCGTGGAAGATTGATCATGCGAAAGGAGATCATAAATTCAAGGGTGCGTCTAGGTGCATGTGCAACCTCGAGTGATGCGACTAACAGCGCGAAGCACAGGACTTCGTTGCTACGACGAAGAGTACCTCTTTCGATGGCAGTCAGGCTATTGACATGCTGCAAAGACGATACACGATAGATTATGGAAGTAAGAAAGCCGGTTCGAGAGCTGCCGCAGCAGACGATGAGTACATTCGCTCATTCTTTCTCGACCTTCTCATAATCATCGGACGACCGCTCAAGCCTATCACGCAGCCATCTAATAGGTTCTTTGATAACATAACAATCAGTTTTAAGAATTGGCGGGCATCCTATAGTGCTAAACACGTTCACGGATTATCATTTGATCTAGAACACCGGACCTTCCGGTTGGCAACGGCGGCCACGAGGGAGTCATGGTATATCGTTATGCACCCTATCGCTAACGCACCAGAAGAGCTTCTCTCTAGGAACGAGCGTAGAAAACGTCGCGAGAAATCGTCTCAGTCTAGCGCCCTGCATTTTCACCACGCGCAATTCCTCGCCTCGTACATCAAAGAGATATTCCTTATTGGAGAGCTTTTGGGGGAGGGCGTAGAACCGTCTTGGAAACTAGATGGTCACCACACGCAGAAAATCACTTTCAACAAATGGACAACATTCCAAGAGATATTTATGCAAGAGTGGCTAGAGTACGTGAGACATAACACACAAGATACATTCTGGGCGGAGAATCAGCCGGCATTTCATGCGTACGACTACGGCGCAAACATTGAAATCGACGTAGCTGAGCAGTTGCGATCTGTGCCAAAAGAAGCTCGTCTCCGTTCAGTCGAAGAAGATTCGGAATCTGACGAGGAGAGCCTTGACGCAGAAGACAGTGTGTTTGAATACGATGAGAGGCTTAGTGGTGAAGTGCCAGGAGCTGGTAGCACTTCTCCGGTCGGCTACGATTATCGGAGCCTATTCACCGGTGGCCTGCAACAACTTCGAACCGAACTAGAGCAAAAATATGTTCTGGACAGCATTGATACTGTGTCGTACGCTCTGGCCGTCGATATTAACTGTCTCGATGGTCGTTCGCCCGATCCATACAGCAAGCTGGCGCGTTGTCTCCTAGCCGATCGCAACATGGTCCTCCGAGAGTTCCACGGGGAGCGAGACTTTACATTCTATCCTTTAGCATTTCATCCGGCATATGGCAATTTCTCATCACCACGACCGCCTGCGTTCTTGATGGATAATCTTCTCGCTGTTATGCAGGAGAACATGAGCTATCAGCATAACGGAGCAAGTGTGCTTAACTATGGATATTTCCAGGGCTACTCAAATATCAAGAGAAGCATTCGCCACGGACCAGATGACCTGCTAGCTACGAAAGGAGTTGCAACAGCTGCTTTGGCGCTTCCTAATCGCGACGGAAAGCTGTCTGCTCGTGTTTCTGCGAGGCGAGAGCGTCTGTTGCAGCACCTGAGAGGTAATCTAACTCCTCATGATCCTGAGTCATCTAAGCCATTTGCTCGTGAGCGACAGCGGACCGAGAGGGCAATATTTGAGGAAGAGTTTGCATTCCGAATAGAACAAGTGCTTTCCGTGCAGGTATCTAGGCTGAGCGACCGTAGTCGGGGCTTCTCAACCGTCCTCACTCCCATCTTCCAGTTAATACGTTTCTTTCTCGAAGAACCTCAGTGTTACACACATATTTTTCGATCCTTCCGCCCGTCGGTGTTCCCTGGCATTTTGGCGTCTTTCGCGAATCTATTCTCCCAAGCGATTGACAGCATCTTCATGCGGTTTGAGGCCGCTGGCTCCCAAGGGCTGTGTGTCGCATTAGCGGAAGGAGTGTCTGCGCTCGATCGCCTCGGTAGCTACTGCTTTACTGGCTTCCCGAGATCTTTGATGGGTTCGGTCCTCACACCGTTAGGAACGATCGATGGCATTGAACAAGGTGGTTGGCCATTTATCGATCCTCGCGTACTCGATCTTCGGGGCGCTGGTAACTTCAGTTTGGCACAATGGCCTCGACACAAAAACGGACGGCCTATCCTAATGCACATAGCCTCTATCGCTTTTCACTATGGGTTGGAGGTTGCAGCCAGTTGTCACAGCGAGTTGTGGTTCAACGAACTTGGCGGATTGAGAGTACAAGGGCCGAGTAGTGCCGATAAGTTTCTTAAAGAGGTACTGCTAGAACTTTGGAAGCCCCAGATGATTGCGTTCGTCACATACCACTTTCATCGCGCGCTAAACAAAGGTAGGCGAAGTGAAGGGCTCAGTAGTGGCCAAGGGACATTGCAGTTGTTGGAAGACCATCGAGAGCAAGTAAGGCGATGGACACAAGCGGAAAATCCCTTTTCATGGGAGTACGTATTTGGGACACTATTCTCTTAACAATTCAGCTGCTAATACTGTGTAGAGAATACGAGCCTATCTTCCTGCTCTTCTCATCTGGAGCAGCCTCTACACCATCCGTCCCATCGTCCAGAACGCGACGCGACTTTGCGCAAGACCTATACGATAGCTGCATTCGATGCGACCAAACAGCAGGTAGAGCATTCTACTCAAAGAACGCGACTTGGTTTTCAGTGCTTCGCGCTGCCTTGCGACACACAACGGTAAAGACGATGAGCAAAGACCAATGGGTTGGCGCGTTGACTGTGGCTATGCTCTCATGTCGAATCGAGTGTATGCCAGGCTCGTACCAATCGAAGCTCAGCTACCGGAGAGTCATTCGGCTCGTAGGTTCGGCTCCTTCTGCGTTGGCAATCGCAGCACGGCCAGGGAGCCTCAAGAGAGCAGCTATCGAAGCGGAACATAGAGCAAAGCGGCCAGCCAATAGGAGAAGGGTAATCGACTTTGGGTACTCGATCCCTTTCAACACAATACCACAGCTGATAGAGGATGGATTCCGGCAGCAAGAGCAAAATTTCAGGAAGGGGAATCAAAGCATATTAGAACATTATCAAGTGGCTCGGCAGTGTCTGGGGGAGTGGTTAGGGGACCCTCTTTGCGATTTAATGCTTATGATAGTGCTGACTTTAGCGTCATCAAGCGTTACACCGACAATAGCACCTAAAGCGCGGCAATTCAGCGTGGGGCCGAAGAAGGATAGCTCTATGTTTGCGGCCAACTTGGTGACAAGGATGCTTTGGTTTTCGCAACCACAATGCTTTCCTTGGGATGCTGATGCAGGCGGAGTACTCCGAGTGTCGGAAATGACAAAGAAGATTGGTAAGAGGATTCTAACATGCCCAATTTTCCAAAAATATAGAGGAACTGACTAGATGTTCTCACGTAGAGCACAAGGGTGTAAATAATCGAGTACTGCGAGAGTTAGGGTGGGTTAAGGTGGTGCATGGAAATCGAGATAGTCCACGTAATAACGAGTTAACACTTTCTGACCGAGATCGACTAGTACAGCAGCGGAGGGAGCTCTTAAGGTTAAGGCAGGATGCGGTAGGGTTTATTAGGGTAATTTTCCGTAGTTATGATAGTATTTGGGTAGAGCGTTGCTCTTTAATAGTTAAAGAAGAATAAATAATAATATAAATAAAAGTGATTATAGAGAGAAAACTTAATAATTAAAGTATATATTATACTAACTAAGGTAACGTAGTTAATCACCGAATCGTGAAAATCACCGAATCGTTAGCGCATGCCAAGCCTTCACCAAACATTCAACACACTCTTTCTGCATCAACGCCATGCCTCCAAAACGCCTTAATACTGCTCAAGAAAGGGAAGGGAGGCTCCTTTTAGCTATTGACGCGTTGCGAAAGGGCTAAATTCCGAATGCGTACCAGGCGTCGCGTATTTATCGCGTGAACTACGATACTCTCAAACGTCGCATGAATGGAAGCGCATGTAGAGCAGATACCCTTGCAAACGGCCGCAACCTTGATCACAACGAAGAAGCCTTATTAACGGAATGGATCCTTGATCTTGCCTCTCGTGGTTTTCCACCTCGTAAGTGGATGGTGGAGGACACCGCTAATATGATACTACTGTCAAAGGAAAAGAAGCTAGTAGGCAAGAATTGGTTCTAGCGGTATATTGAGCGTAATCCGGAGGTGCAAATTACACAATTAAAGAAGTACGACTACCAGCGAGCGAAACAGGAGGATCCTAAGGTAATTCAAGAGCATTTTAGGCTGCTAAAGAACGTAGTAAATAAGCATGGAATCTAGAATGACGATATTTATAATATGGACGAGATTGGCTTCCAAAAGGGCGACATTAGATCTGCTAAGGTTGTCACCGCTTGTGATGGCATAAAGTACTACATCCAGCCTAGCGATCGTGACTGGGTTACAGTAATTGAGTGTATTAACTTAGCCAAACGCCGTATTCCTGCCATAGTTATCTATAAAGGCAAGGTATTTTAAAATATCTGGTTTGATGCAGATTCGGGCGTTCCAAAGGACTGGATAGTGGCTATTAGCGAAATAGGCTAGACAAATAATCAGCTAGGTCTCATATGGCTTAAAGACGTGTTTGAACCAAACACTAGAAATACGATAGGAGTAAAATAGTTGCTTATTATAGATGGATACAGCAGTCATTGCACCGAACCTTTTGAACGCTACGCTAGGGAGCACAATATCATTCTGCTATGGCTACCTAGCTATTCCTCGCATATTCTCCAGCCGTTAGACGTTATAGTATTTAGCTCTATAAAAAGACGCTTCCGTGATAGTGTTCAGGACTTAATCCGAAATGGTCAGAATCATATTACAAACGACGACTTTCTTCGCATCTACGCAAAGCTTTAACCAGCAGCTCTTAGTAATAATAACATTAAAAGTGCTTTTAGAGCTACAGGCATTCTTCTATTCAATCCAGAGGAGGTTCTTACTAAACTAGGTGAATTTAACCTTTCAACACCTCTACCAGTTCTCCTATCTTCTTCAGTTAATTTAGTATTAAACACTCCCAGAACAGTACGATAAGTAGAGGAGCAACAGACAGTAGTTAAACTACGACAGCATCAGCTTAACCAGTAATCTACCTCACCTATAATTAAAAGGATAATTAAATTAGTTAAAACAGCCAAGACCGCTTTACAGAGAGTTTCCATCTTAAGTGAGCAAATCAAAGGATTGCAAGCTAACAACGCTAAGCAGGTCAAAAAGCGTAATATCAAGGTCAAATATATCACCTAAAGAGAGAGTCTTATAGTTAGTGAGGGTATTGGGCTATCACAACGTCTTCAGGACTCTATACAAACCACTGCAAGTGGAAGTGGTGATACGACACCAAAGGCTTTAATCTCAGTTATTCGCTACTGCAGCTCTTGTGGATCACTAGAACATAATAGAAGAACTTGTCCTGCACTTAAATAATCCCTAGACAATGTAGTTATCATTTAAAATTAGCTCGTGGTAGCATAATTTAAAGAATTCAATGTGGTGTTCGCAACGCCAAGAAATGTGCTAACGATTCGGTGATTTTCACGATTCGGTGATTAACTACGTTAGAGTAAGTAAAATATACTTTAGGGTATTATAACGTTATAGGTATATAAAAAGGTATAAGCCCTCGGCTATCCTAAATAATTTAGGTACTCTATATAACTAAGGTACCCTAAACTACTTAGATACCCTAAACTACTAAGGCACCCTAAACTACTGAGGTGCTCTAAACTACTGAGGTGCTCTAAACTACTGAGGTGCTCTAAACTACTGAGGTGCTCTAAACTAGTAAAAGCCCTAACCCTAAACCTTAGAGTAGCTAGCAAAGCGAACTAGAAGAAGTGAAAAGAGGAAGAAAAAGAGAAAGAAAACCGCTAACCGCAACGACCGGGGTCTGTGCGCGGGTTAGGGTTAGGGTTAGGGTTAGGGTTAGGGTTAGGGTTAGGGTTAGGGTTAGGGTTAGGGTTAGGGTTAGGGTTAGGGTTAGGGTTAGGGTTAGGGTTAGGGTTAGGGTTAGGGTTAGGGTTAGGGTTAGGGTTAGGGTTAGGGTTAGGGTTAGGGTTAGG
>JAGTJM010000157.1:0-19647 GCA_020747015.1 Pyrenochaeta sp. MPI-SDFR-AT-0127 | reverse complement strand
CCTAGTACGCCAATACAAGGCGTCGAGGAATGGGAGGTAGAGGAAATCCTGGTAAGCAAGCTTTACCGCTCAAAACTGAAATACAAGGTCAAGTGGGTTGGACACGACCCGGACCCGGTTTGGTATAACGCCTCGAACTTCATGGGTGCACCTTATAAGCTTCGGGACTTCCACGATAAGTATCCGAATCGGCCAGGACCCCCAAGGAGTCTACATAAATGGATCACTGCTTGGGAGAAGGGTATTGAGGATCTCACGGCACTTGCAGATGATCAAATTGAGTTCAGAGAGATGGGTGGTATTGCACTATAGAAGCTCCCCGCAAAGCCTAGTACAACTACCACAACAAGAACCTGTCTCGGAGTCCTTTCGGATCCCAACGTTCCCATCATGGGCCCGTCTCCAACTCGCTCTCCGACTGAGCGGCAGGAGGGGCCTCATCCAACCCTCCAGCAACCGACAACGACGTTGCCCCCGTATTCCTTCCGCGAGGCTTCCGACCTCGTCCACGCGCAGCTGGACCCGGGGGAGGAGGCACCAAAGTGCCCGCCACCGCGCCCATCACCGTGACCAACTAAGCAACCACACCAGTCAACTCAGCCAGTTTGGCCCCCATGGCCCGAATCTCCTCCGCCTGCTCCTCCTGGCGAAGGTGAGCAGCATGCAGCAGCTCGACAGCGGTTAGGCTTTTGACCTGCGCAGTCGCCACCTGCACCACAGTCCCAAGCCGTAACGCCGCCGAAACCACAGCAGCCGTCACATCCTCCAGCTCCTCCTCCTCCTCCTCCCCCAACTCCTCAAACTCCATCCGCTCCTCGGCAGCAGACCTGCGATCGAGGGCAGCCTCCAGCTCCTCGTACTCCCGACCCGCATATAGGGGAACCGGGCGGCAAACCTCGTTGCCCTGTGTACAATATGTACACTTCTTGGATCCCTCCGAGGGGAATCCGAACTCGATATTTTTGCCGCGGGCTAAAGCCCTTACGGCGCGCATGCAAATGACCCTATGGGCCGCGGGTAGAGCCCCGGGGGGCACAGGAATGGGCATCGTGGGTGTAGCTGAGCAACAGTTAGCTGAGAAACAGTATCGGATAGGATTCAGGCGTAGGCTCTTACGATAGGAAGTGGTGTGTAAGGAGGAGAAAGCAGCTGCAGCGAGCGGGATTATTTTGATCATACTAACGAGCAAACGGCCAACTCAAGGTGAAGGCGACTTGGACCTAAGGCAAGCGCAGAATTGAGGTCAGCCCTGATTCGGATCTGATTCGGAACGGACTCGAAATCTATCGAGAAAGACATCTGAGAGTACTACACATTGCCCTTCCGGCTCCCTAAGAGATAGGGGCTATCTCTCCTAAGGAGGGGGGTAATGTAACGAACGTCACATAGAAATAGAGACGCACACGCGTTCCTATAAGAAGGGAGGTTTAT
Source organism: Pyrenochaeta sp. MPI-SDFR-AT-0127 (assembly GCA_020747015.1). Classification (NCBI taxonomy): domain Eukaryota; kingdom Fungi; phylum Ascomycota; class Dothideomycetes; order Pleosporales; family Cucurbitariaceae; genus Pyrenochaeta; species Pyrenochaeta sp. MPI-SDFR-AT-0127. The sequence goes on along the minus strand of JAGTJM010000157.1, from coordinate 18,216 downwards.
TTGGAGGATATCGGACCTGCCTCCGATATCGTCCCGATTAGGCCCCGTTACCCCTATTTCTCCATACATAAGTATAGCTCTTTAGCAGTAGATAGCAGGACAAGTTCTTCTTGTCCTTCCGTATCAGACCTATAGGAATAGAGGTGTTCTTGGTTATCCACCGCAGCACGCACTCCCATATGCCTTTGAGTTGCACTCGGATCCGTTTCGGAGCCCTCTAGCACCTGTGTCGTTACATAAGTATAATAAATATACTAGTAATTAAATAGTATCTATACTATAATAGATTTTATCTAGAAATTTATAGATTTATAGAAAGATATAGTAAAGATAATAGAAAATAATAAAGTTAATTAATAGTTAGGATAAATTACTACTCTCTAGAAAGATTTAGAAAAAGTATAAGTACCTCTTTACTATATATATAGGCTATAATAGCCTAAGGTCTAATAATCTAGCTAGATATAGGCTAGACTAACCCTAGTTTAGCCTATCGTGGGTAGAATATAACCTATGCTGGCTTTGTTAAGGCAGATTACCTAATAGAAAACGCGTGCGTTAGGTGGGGACGTGCGTCAGGTGGTGGAACGCGTCACCGCTAGCGCGACGCATCATCACTGAGACATCTTTTGCATTTGCTGCTTCTATCATGGTCTCGGGTTTTCACGATTAACGATGGGTTCCCCGTATCATATCGATGGGACCACGTCTCGATTATTTCCCGACAGAACGTCGGCTCAGTATGCAGCGTTGTCTCATATCACAAAGTCCTTCGCGCATCCCCAGCGTACCTTCCTTGCAGTCTTCGTCCAAAAAGCTATCAACCCAGAACATGCGTCGCGATTCTTCCTCGACCAGGTCGTAGGTAAAGATCAAGTTGCCATTTCAGAGTTTCTAGCCGATTGGACAGCCCTTGTTCGCAAAGGTATGGCAAGTTTTATTGGCCAGATATTTGATGGTTCTAACGCAATAGCAGTGCAGCCTCTACTGTGCAAAGAACTGAATGAACCTCTCAAACGGCAAATATTGGACAGAGAGGGCGGGCAATGCTGTGTCTCTCAAATTCGACTTTATGACGAACACGGCCCACGTCCTTTGTTTGCTTGTATTTTGGCACCTTCGCTGTTCGAAATCCTTGAAACCAATGAGAATGTAGGCTCTTAATTCATCGAATCGAGATATCTTTTGACGTCGTTCCAGGCAAGATTCCGCGGGCTGCTCGAAGCGTATGTGGGAGAAGCGACCCTGCAGAAGCTCACTTTACTTGCAGTTCAGAGTCGGCAATCAGCTCCCCAATATGCTCCTGAACAGTTGGTCACATTTTCGCCGCAGATTTTTGACCACTTTGCTAATGGAAGGTTGTCTCTACGAAAAGTACTACCCCAAACCTCAACATCAGTAAGAACTCCCGTTTCAGTAGAAGATCCTATTCTAATCACTTGAAGGCTAGATACTTCGTGGAGACTAACGAACTTATTCCTTCGAAGCAAGTGGGAAACTTTCGCTTCATTACCCTCGAGAACAAATCCGTTGAGCCTGTGAACCTCCCAAATACCCTCTACTTCGAGACGCACAACAGGTTCGCAGATGCTTTGGCTTGGCTTGAAGTATTGGATTACATGAAGACCCCAAATCGCATGAAACAGAGATCAGAACCGCAGGACACGCCACTATCTGATGTTGGCGGAAGGACGAAGAACTCAAATCGTTGGTACAACTCTGTCGTAATTACAGTTCTGCGAAGTTTATGGACCTGCGCACCCTTACCATTCCGGGCATGGGTATACGAGAAAATGGCATCTGTTTCAGTGAAAACGTTTGGATATACGGGTTCAGATCGTATTTTCCGTTTGCCATTTAATCTCTATCTTCGTAAGGCAGAAATAGGCTGGGCCGCAAAACACCGAGCGGAATTCGAAACGCTTCGGCTTTTGGAAACGCATACTCAGGTACCTGCACCACGGGGCCTCGATGTAATTCAATACCGAGACAACTCCTTCCTCCTCATGACGGGCGTAAATGGCGAGGGATTAGGTCGTAGACTTGCTACTCTGACCGACAGTCAAGTGGACTCGATCGTACTTGATCTACAGCAATACACTGCCGAGATTAGGTCTATTCCACGAAATATAAGCTCCGACTTCCAAATATGTAATTCACTAGGGAGTGGCATCCTGGACTGGCGCATAAGCAATTCTCAAAGAGAGCCGCTAAAATTTCAGAGCGAGGAGGCATTTAATCGATATTTGACCAATGGCCTTGCCATTGCTGCGGAAGACAAGACGATCTTGAGAAAAGCCCACAACATCCAACACAAAATCGTGTTTTCTCATGCTGACATCAACATGAGGAATGTTCTTATCGATGAGAATGGTAGAATATCCGGAATAGTTGATTGGGAATGTGCGGGCTGGTATCCAGAGTATTGGGAATATACAAAAATGCATTTTGGGGCAAGGTTCACACCTCGCTGGATAGCCGATGTTATTGATCAGATTTTCCCAGGCTATCGAGAGGAGTTATGCGCAGAGGACATTCTTGCTGCCAGCGCTCCGCCTTGGTAAAGAACAAAAGTACGACTAGGAACTATCGAAACGGATGAAGACGAATCATTTTTGTGAAAGTTTCAGTCAAGGATTTCGTCCTCAGTAAGCTTCAAACGAACTTAATATGATATTGATGTAACTTGTCTTTGAGATCTTACAATGCTGGAGTGATACAATGCTGCAGAATCTAGCTAAAAGTGCATTGAGTAGATGGGAAGATGCCTTAACATGGAGAAAATCCGGGCAGGCATTGATACTGGGGGAAAGATGACCCACCGCCTTGCTTGTGATACAGGTTCTTCTAAAAGTTGATTGTGCATGACTACTAGTGGCACAATTCGTTTCAACAGCCGGAATGACCAGACATACAGGCTATGATGACTACGCCGTACACTAACTTCTCAGAACTAGCAACTGCTGTCAATGAGCGCTTACATTGTTTCATCAAAATCTTGGCCTGCCAATAGACTGTACCAGGACCAGGATTCGATGAGAAAATATGGGACTCGAATCAAGTGCGGCACAGTGGCGGCTGTGAAAAAAAAGGAGCTGGTCGAAACCATCCAGGGCAGACTTACGATGCGCAGAGAACATAGCAATTGAGCCTGGAACAGCCTCGATCTAAACTCCAAGGCTGCTATCGTAGCGCGCACATATTGGGTGTGCTTCCAAAAATATCGTGTCGCTCTTGAATCATGTGGCTGGATCTATGAGAAGGTTACTATATATATGGTGAAGTAGTGTATGCTTGATATCAACAACAATTTCAGATCGTCTTTCAATCATCAATTCTTTCCCATTGATTTATTCCTTTTTTTTCCCAAATTTTCTTTACGGATCAATCTTGGACCTCATCACGAAATCGTCATGGCAGGTTCTCAGCGCATGCGTGAGCATTTAATACAGGTGTAAATACAAAATAGCTAATAATTTTTTTAGAAAGCGTCAATTTTAGACTTCTGACATATGTACTCCCCGTTCCTACTCTTGTCTTTTACTGTATGGTCTTTGAACCCCACTTCATTACTCATGCTGACTGTACATAGCTCTGTCACTCACTGGATGCATATCTAATTCACCCGGAGTTTCGAGCATCTTCACAGTCAGGCTGTCGACTGACTACGATTCACACGTCAAAGTCGGATATTACGGTAAGTGGACCATCATTCTTATGTGAAGAGATTCTGATATTCATGGGGCATCTAGGGATGTGCGCCTCGACATCGACTGGACTGCTTTGCCAACCAACGTCGGGCAAGAATGCTGAAAGATTGATTGCAAGTTTCAATTCCTCCGCCACTGCTAATGGAACGACTCATGGCCAAGCTCCGGAAATGATCAAACTCGCGCAGACACTCCAATCGTCATACCTCATAGGCTTACTCGCAGTTGCAGGAAGCTTATTTGCGATCAGTCTGTTCTTCATAGCTCTGCTGAAACGGGATTTCAAGGTGGTAGCACAGAACAGTGCCGCTCAGCAGCGCAGAGGGCGTCTTCGACAAGCAGGACTTACCAGTCTTTGGCTGTCTGTTGCATTCGCTCTGGCTTCTGCCACGGCGACAGATCAGACTGTAAACGCAATGACTTTGATTTCTCCAGTGATCCTAAGTGGCGCTAGAGTTAACATAGCGCAAGGGAAAACATTGAGCGTACTCCAATGGCTTGCATTTGGCTTTTCAACGGTATTTGGTCTTGGCATGTCCCTAATGTTCAGAACTGAAGGGGGCGTTCTACAATACGTTGGCTCAGGAAAAGTCGAGCAGACTGCGTCTTCTACAACGAAAAGTACGACACCGCCAGCTCCACCAGCTGCTAAACCAGCAGCCGCAGCACCGCCGCCACCTCCGCCGCCACCTCCGCCGCCACCTCCGCCGCCACCACCACCAGCTCGATAGGCGGTGTCGCTTGGCATGGCTTTGTCGCCTAACTGGGTCAATTTGGGGGATTGTGCTAGAATTGTATGCAAATTCGGGTTGGGTCCACTGTTCTCTTTTGTAATTAAGGCGTTTACGGCGCAATCTGAATCGATTTCATCTACTTTAATCATAAAGACGGAAAATTAGAGCTTTGTACCAATATGTAGATATCACTGGTATTCAGCAGCAGTATGGTGCGTGATCAATTTACATGTCCTCCATCCCTTCCAATAACCCCGTTAACCGGCAAGACCATGTCACCCGTCCTTTGCTCATCAGGAAAGTACGCAACTCATTTCGCCCTATGTCCTAAACCGAATCTTTGGTTGCAGGCACCGATGGAGGCTAGATAAGGCGTGGACGCGCAGATGAGCTCTTGTGATACGCTTGTGGTTGTCGCGGATCAACGGTGGTGGCGCGGGAGCTAACACATGCAGAAGGTTGGATATTCGCTTGGTACAGCTCGTAGCTGTAATTACACTATACATCGAGATGACTTACACCCGGGATGATGAGAAATGAGGGGTTGGTGGTGGAGAGTTAGCCATGTTGAGACATTTCAGAAGCATTGGCAAGTTTATAAGTGGCATTGTGAGCATAAAGTTGAATAAGCAGAGTAATGCTCCTTAGCAACAGCTTTTCTTGCGGTAATAGACTTACTCTGTACGGACCGATAATCACATCGCACTCTACCCAATTCGTTTCATTTCACTTCCGCCCACGGACTCAATGCGTCTATCAATCTCTTCCACCGCCCACCCTGCCATTCGCAAAGCTGATCCCACTCCGGCAGCGTCATCTTTATCATGGACAGCCACGCACCCACGACAATGTCCGCATACGACATCTTGTCGCCCTCCAGAAACGGCCCACTATCAAATTTATATAATTTAGCAAAATCCTCTAGATCCGCTTTGAACGCCTCTAGCAACGGCAGTCTTGCATCTCCTTTGATAATGATAGCGTCCCAGCTCGGAATATTCCAGCGCGCGACGAAGTCAGCTTTACTTTGCTCCGCGGTTTCAGGGTTGAACGGGAAGTTCTGCGACCCGAGTCCCACGTGTCGTGTGAACAGCGCATCAACTTGTGCGTTGAATGCTCGGTGAACGCCAATGCTGCCTGGTGGCAGAAGACATCTGCCGCTTGAAGGATATTGCTCGTCAAGGTAGACCGCGATGTCGAATGAGTCGCCGACGTAGGTATCTGTTGCAGCATCGTAGACCATAGGTAAAGTGTAGAAGTCGCTGTCGTCTGGGAATTTGCGGACTGGAGCAACCCGGTGAGCTAAACGAGTTGCTTCTATATCGGGTAGTTCGACCCATTCTGTTTGGTATGGCACGGACTTGTAGTTCAAGGCATAGCTGTTGAGTGTGGGCTGTTAGTCCAGCAGTGATCGTCGATGGATAAGGTGGGGGTGGTGTGTACCGCGTTTTCCAGGGATTGGGAGCATATGTTCGCCTTGGTGGCCCTGATGCGATGTCGAAGAACTTGATTGGGTTGCTTGAAGTTGCCATGGTTTGTTGTCTTCTATTGGGTTTTGGTAAGTGTAGGATAGTATTGGACAGCAGAAGCATGAAGGAGAGGTGTCATACTCTTCTACAATGTGAACTAATTATCTTGGTAGCTGTCATATTGCTGTTACGTCAGAAACCTCAAAAGAAGCCAATCAGTGGCATTTTACATGTGTACAAATTTAGTGCGGGCAGTCGGCGGTCGCTCGGGCATGTCCAGGTCTTGGCGAAGTTCGTACCGCCTCGATGTGGGAAGCACAACACTCTTTTATTTGTTTGTTGCCAAGTCTGCTCCTAGCAAATATAGCTCCGTTGTCCTACCAGAAGGCTGGTGCAACTTGTGTACAGACACTTTGAAAGAGAGCTAACGAGGATTATTTGGCCAGAAGATCTATTTGTGAAGGAGATAATTCCTGGCCTGTTATCCATGCATACGTTGTAGACTGCTAATGAAGAACAAGGAGGAATACCACGCGACGTGTATGTCATACCTCCCGCTTTGGCCCAACAAACCTTTTCCGTCCTCTAACCATAAAGTCAACACCCGCAAAACACAGTACGAAAAGAAATATAGGACCCGCATAATTCATAGTCTCTCTCGTTAACGGCAGTCGTGCAGGCAATGCCATGAATGGTAGCAAGAGCGTCGCATAGCAGACACCACATAGATTAACCCACATGCCCCATTTTCCAAGGTTCCAAGGCCCAAATACAAGTCGGTTTTCTGATATCTCTATCTGGCCAGCTGCAGCGTCGTACACTATCTCCTTGACCTGAAGGCGCTTGAAGATAAGACAGCTAATCGGGATGATGTACGAAAAATACAGCGAGATAGTTGACAAAGAGAGAATGGCATTCAGCGCGACTGACGAGCCAAGATTAATCAACGATAAGAGGCATATCATCACGGACACTAGACTAATAGCGTGTGTAGGGACTCTGTACCGTGGATCGACTTGCTTGAAGTAGTCGGAAAATGGAAGCCCGTTATCCCTTGCGAATGCCCATGTCAGTCGACTCACGCTCGCCAAGGAACCGAACATGGTGGGAAAGGTGATAGCTATGATAACTGCGTATATTGCTGTTGCACCAGAGCGGGTTTTCGTGGCTTGTTGCAATATTTCAACTAGGGGGTATCCGGTTGGTGTGTTGAGAACTGCATCTAAGTCGGATATGCTGGAGAGACATAGCAGGGCGAAGACCCATGCCATTGTTCCGTTGAAGATGACCGTATTGACTATGACTTTTGGAATGACGCGTGCCGCGTTTTCGGTCTCTTCGGACAAGTGGATAACGCCGTCAAAACCTGCAGTTTTGATAAGTCTCTCAGCTTTGCCCTGATTAACATTCAAAAACGCGTGTCGGCTTACCAACGATACTCCAGATACAAGGCAATAACCCGATGAACCAAACGACGCCTTCATTTTCCCATCCGCTCTCATTGATAAACCCTGTAAACACAAACTCAGCGCTGGAGTTTCTGCCCAGAACGAGCATAACGACAAAGAGCACAAGAAACGTGAGTACGTGCATAGCGCCAGAGAACAGCTCTAGCATCGGGAGCAACCTAATACCCCAGATGTTCTGCGCAAACGACACAAGGACAATCCCCCACATGAGCAGTGTTGTTTGCCATCTCTCAATCACATATGACGGATTGTTGAGTACTACAGTCCCTTGTATCTGCCCAGCGAGGAGGAATACAAGCGAAGTAATAGTCGCTTGCCATGCGAAGACAGTGATCCAGCCTGTTCAGGATGTTGTGTTATTTTTCAAGCACATACAGAAGAGCTTAGCAAGGGCCATACCCTGGATGAACGTGATTATCACGCGCCATTTCGTCGGGGCAAACATATACGTCCAGTGATATTGTGCACCGCTGATTGGACACATACTTGCCATCTCGGCAATACTCGCTGCACAGGATAGTACGCCAATAAATACGAACAGATAGCCGTACACTAGACTAGCTGGCCCACCGGCAACGAGGCCAGCGCCCAAAGCCCTAATCATTGTGCAATCAGCATATTGTTTTCTTGGAGGTCTTATGTTCATAAATATGCATTCTTACCCGCCGATTGCTTCCCAGGATGCAAGCAAGGTCAAGGACAAACCAAGGATACTGACAGCGTTGAAGCGACGTTTTAATTGTTGGCGTATGCCCATCTGTGACATGACGACTTCGTCCTCCATCGACGAGAGGTTCACGTCCGATGAAGTAGCAATGCCTTCAACTAACGCATCGTGGGCTGGTGTTTTCTCGTTCGCCATGGCTGTATCCCTTCGACAGTTTTGTTTCGCGAGTACACAAAGGGGCTAGAAAGAGGGTATTTTGTCAAACCAAAGTGCGCAGATACATGTCATTAATCGTCGAGAAGATACGGAACTTGGTGTCATATATTAATGTTTATGTGTTACCACGCTAATTTCTTACCACTTGCGTCGACCGCTCTGGCGGAAGAGGGGATTGCAGAACCGAACGATCGACTTGCCCGAACTAGATAGTCGTTGCAGCAGAAACAAGGCTAAATTGGTAGCCGCATGAAAGATCCCAGATTATCGACTGGGCCTTACACCAAACAGCAATTAAGTAAATCCTAGGCTGGGAGGATTGCCAAGTATACCAAGATGATTATGCTGTTGATATGCAGGCGTTAAGTCGCGGGTTTCTTATCCGACACGTGCAGCTGTAGTTGCAGCAGGGCAACCGTCGTGTATGTTCGCCAACCAGTGCACAAGTCAGAACTAGATAAAGAGAGATATTACTAGCGCGTCATTAATTAGTAGAGATGTATATAGAGGTATAGTGTACAAAATATCTTTAGAGAGTAGGATGCGCCGAGGTATACGTAAGTAACACTCTCCTGATGCTCACTCGGAGAGAATTCCAGTACCGAAGTGCCGAATGCAGGTTTCTCAATGCTGTGATACTCAAAGTGCAGCGTGATGTTGAGGTTCAGCAGAGTATCTAAATCCTTACTGCATACTGAATTTTTGATACGTGTCTCAAAATCTTGGCCGCAGTACGATAATCATTTTTTATACCTGCTATTCCAATATCTAATGTGTTTATCCCTGGGAGGACCCGGGTTCAATGATCACCCCGTGCTGAACTTCATTTGGTCATGAGGTGGAGTGTGGTTCTCCTAGAGAAGCGGACAGGATGAGGTGGTCCGTGCGCCTCAGCTGAAGTCTAGGTGGCGAATGAATTGGCATGTATGTACCTTTACTACTCACTTGCTGTCAAATTCTCAGTCTGCCCCGGATTCTCCGCTCGCATGCATGCTTGTGTAGATCTTCGGAACGAGGGATGTATACGCACCTGGGCTTGCGCCTGTGCTTTAGGGTAGGGCTATATGGCATGAAGGTTGGCCCTCTACCTCGTGTTCTTCGTAGCGTCAAATGGCCTTATCGTACATCATGGATTCACTGCTCTTCTGGGTGGCGGAAAGATGAGGAGTTGGAAAATTGGCGCACGAATCTTGTCTCCTGGTACACAGAAGGACTAGCACAACAGGCCGCTAAAGAACGAGCAGCCAGAGAGGAAATGGACAATACACTGCCCAAGTTCAGATACAGAGAGTCCCTATTACCGCGTCAGTTCCGTTTACTCGAGCTTTACAGGCGAGTTGAGGAGATAGCGCACCCCCATGAGGACTATACGCTTGAAGGCACCCTTTACGTGGCTTCCATGGACGATAAGACTATCAATTACAAGGCGATATCATATGTATGGGGCGACTCCGCGGAGACTGAAAGCATATACATCGATGGCTCTGTGAAGAAAATCACGAAAAACTGTGCGAGCGCTTTGCGACGGTTATTGCTCACAGCACCTGCCGTCAGAGTATGGGTTGACTCCATCTGCATTAACCAGGGCAACGACGTCGTTGCGTTGACAGAACGCGGTCAGCAAGTTGCGGTCATGGACGAGATCTATGGGTCTGCGCTGGAAGTCTCTATTTCTCTGGGCGAAGGAAATGCAGCAACCAGAGCGATGTTCCGATCCTTGCGGAATATATGCACAGCACTGGTGAACTTGGAACAAGCCAGCACATCCGAAGATATCAGCTTGAAGTTGGGTGAATATGTCAACGTTGTGCAGGAGGAGACACGTGAGCATGCATTTTTATCTTTGGTGAGGCACCCTCGTGGCTAATGCTATTCTAGCTGAGCTTGAACTGCTCGACTTTACTCTCCGTGACATGCCATGGTTCAGCAGAGCGTGGGTTCTCCAAGAAGTCGCAGTAGCGAAAATCGCGACGATACAATGTGGGGAGGACGTCATGAACTTTCACGACTTGGCCGCCGTCCTCAACTTCACTGCATATATACCACGCTCGCAGCTTTCTGTCCGAATGCTCGGTCTTGCCCAATTCATGCAATACCACTGGGGCATATCAATCGCCATTCAAGCTATAGCCGCAGGCGAAGACGTGGATCAGAGACAGTTTTCGCTTCAGAATATTGTGCTGAGTGCTCTTGGAAGACTGAATGCAACACGGCCTGAGGATCGAATATTCTCTCTGTATGGCCTTTTGTAGGAGATTTGGCTACGATCTTCCCGCTCCAGATTATACCAGAGAGCTCACGGACCTGGATCTCGAAGTGGCACAGTGCTTCTTGAAATATGATAGGAAGCTCAAGTTCTTGATGATGAACTCTGGAACGACAAGTGTCACGAATGGACTGCCGTCGTGGGTCCCAAGCACGCGAGGAATGTGGCAGATGAGCCATTCTGGTCTCAAGATCCCTTCCATGTCAGAAGCTAGCGGGCCCGGCTGTAGTGCGTCGGGTACATCGACGGTCGGGTTCCAGCTAGACGGAAGAAGACTGCGAGTTAAGGGACGCGTCTTTGACTGCATTGCCGAGCTGGGAGACGTGTATAAGATGGACATCGACCTTGATGCCAAAATCCAGACGATACCTGCTATTGGGTTGACTGATTGCATCGGGAACTGGTGGCAGATATTAGATCGCGCGAGAGGACTTCAGTACCCTCGTCCAATGACTGGTGACCCAGCATTGTATCACATTGACGGACATGCCTTCAACCAGGCTGCGGCAGAATTGCTGACCATGGCGAAAATGGTGACGAGAGAAGGACGACCTGCAGAACAGTTGGAAGCCATCATGTTGCACTTGACGTTCTTACGGACTAAGACAGGAAACTCTGATCCAACCGAGAGGAAGACTTTGGTGCTGCCCGATGAAGCTAAGGGACAACTACATCAAGTTGGCAGTGGGTACGTTCTAAGCGATTCGATCCGCAGCATGCTCATGGAGATATGTGGAGTCTGTGCATGGAAAGCGCTCGGACTGAGCAGCAAAGGATATATGGCCTTGTATCCTCATGGCTCCAAAGTTGGCGATAGGATTGTAGTGTTGCATGGCACCGAAGGACCCGTGGTGATACGCCCAGTGGATGGAGCATATCAGTACGTTGGCGCCGCATATGTGCAGGGCATCATGGGTGGAGAGTTCTGGGAGACTGGGGCCGAAATGGACGATACTTGGTTTGAGCTCATCTAAAGACTTGAATGTTTATATTCGGTCGCGAAACAGCGTTGACACTTGGGAGGCCCAGGGCAGGTCTGCAGACTGGAGATGTAAGTTCATGGGCTTGGCCCGCAGGAAAAAACAACAAGTCGTCCGTGAGGAGACCACAAAAGTCCCGCTTAGGAGTTCAATCTGCGTGAAAGTTGATAACGAGACACGGTAGCCCCTATAAATCTCGAAACCTCGGAACAAAGTTTGTTTATGTATTAGACACTCTGGATCGCAACAACATCATTGAACATTAATACAAATTCATTATCGAGAAGCAAATCTGCCGCTAAGTAAGGCGTAACCTGACGCTTGAATAGCACTATTCCAACATGCTCTCTGTCGCTAATGCTTCCTCCTGATTCTTCTGCTTGTCTAAGTACCAAAAGCAAGCTTGATTGATGAGCCTGCGCCCTCGTCAAATCGTAAGAACATGTTAAGTTAAGATCTAATAAGTTCCCGTTTCGCCTATAACCTATGATGAATTAAACAGCTTCAGATTCTATCGTTCATTGATAGTCTTGAATAGTGCGTTCCACGGTCTACCTCGGTCACGGAGTGATGTATCTGAGTCTTCGATATTCCAGGTTCTCCTCCATAAGTGTAAGGAGCAGAGTTGTCATGCATTCCTCTGGCCCCGCGATTTGCGAAAAGCCGTGAGTGTTTTGTATCGCTGATATCCCACGTTGCCAGCACTTCTCCCCGTTCAGTGACGGGGACGGCCGCCCCGGTTCTCGACCAAGTCCCCATCCCCACGCTTTCTTGGGCAACTCGTTGAAGTTGGAGTATTGAGTTGGCTTGCCATTCTAGCCGGGCATAGGTGAGTCGGCGACTTCGTGCAAGGAATGGAATCTTGGCTACTAGATTGACGAATGGCTCGATGAAACTGCCGATGAGTACAAGCAAAGCGCCGACGCCGATGATGATGCTCATGCCGAGGATGCTGAAGGAATTGTACCGGGCACTTCTGATTTTCTAAATCGCGGGTCAGCTGGATCCACGTTGTTTCTTGAGGCTTGCTCACCTGATTATAGCATCGTCTCTGACATTCTTTCGTAACACCACAGAGTGTACCGTATTGGTTGCCACCAAATAGACCGCCCTGGCCGTGCTCCACTACTCGTGCCTGAGCCGCAGCGAGGTTTGTCTGGAAGATGTAACTCGTTTCTTCCTGCCACCTTCCATTCGGGATAATCGCAGGTTGCATAAGGCCATTGAGAGTGAAGCGAGTCTTGAGAGATGATAAACTGTTGAGGGTGTAGTAGAATTGAGGGCTTCCAATTGTGCCTGCAAAGTTGGTCTCGAAATGGTCAATATATCCATTCATGACATTTTGGTCCTCCTTATTTGGCCAGATATCTGCCACAGAACGCGCCGCATGCGTGTTCCAACAGTTGGAATTCGCTGGCATGTCTGGATTGCAAAACTGCATCTTGGTCGTGCAACCCAGAACTTGAGCGGGTTCGTCAGGGATGTAATATGTGTTGTTTGTTAGACCCAAATCTAGCCATGATGGAGCTGCAGCGGGTGTAGTTGCCAGGAACCAGGGGTCCAACACGGGTGCGTAGTACTTGATACGAGAGGATTGCATAAACAGTAAAGATACTGAGCCATTTGTTTTGTTCATCTGTGGGATAGGTTGATAGTCATTGGGAGATCTGATCCCCGATTAGCATTTCTCAAACAAAACATTCTCACGAAGCAAGGCGAATATAACTTACGATATTCTGTAATCATCTCCAAGCAGTAAATCGTCCCAACTGAGTACGACATCGGTGGAATTTTTCGGACGCAGCCTATAAGTGTATGGTACCGGGAGAATCCCATTGGAAGAGGCCCCATAATTGTATTCCAGCCATGAAGTAGCAGGATTGGTTTCGTCGGGAACAGTGGTGGTATAGCCTTGGGTTTTAAGTGGAGCACAGTGCCTCCGGAGTTGGAACTGGAACCGAGGACCATCGTTTAAGCCCAAATACTCGTAACTATCCAAGTAGCCGGTATCGAGGAGCAAATTTCCCCGAGGTAGTGTGCATACCTCAGGATCGAAAGGGCAGGTTGCGTTTCTGTCGGTAGTGTATGGAAGGGATGGCTTCGCGTAGATCTTGCATTCGTCGGATAAGGAAGCGCCTGGGCTCTTGTAACATCGGTTTACATAGGTAAGGTACTCGGAAGCTTTTTGGCTCTGTGCCGAAAAGTATTCAGTCCAGGCTTTGGCTTTCCACTCAATGTCTTCCGACCAAGTCTGCGTCAAGTTGCCGCAATGCTTCCCTGTGAGCAAGACTTCGTTACCAGTCTCCGCTGTTACGGTTGAAGAGAAGATACCTTAAGCTCGTTAGTGGCCAGGTTTGCTAGGATGATGGCATATTTCTCCGAGTGCCAAATACAAAAGTTTGCATGTGAAAGAGGTGCATACCAGAAACCATGAAAGTGGCAGATATAAGCAAAGCCAGAGCAGCAACGAATAAAAGCTTTCGATTAAGATGCTTCGCTCTCCTCCGCCAGGCAAAGCGTGCAGAAATCAAACTCATTGCGGCATCCGAAGCCAGCTGATCGTTCCGCAAGATGGCCTGTCGCTGGTGGTACACGCCATCAAGATCTGCTTCCTTGGAGAAGTATAGATGTAGTATATATCGCGTGATCTTCCAAAAGCTACTTCCAGCGGTAGCAACAAAGAGAGCAAGGAATGCAATGAGGAGCGACCCGTGTTCGCGAGACAGTGTCAGTGTTGCACCCCGTATCTGGCTGAATGACTTGTTGATCCATACGCCGGTGTAGATGGCGTCCTCATAGGACGTTGTCTCGTTCATGGTTGGTATGGTTCGAGGCCAATCGTCAGGGTGATGTGGATTGACAGATGTCTCGAGTATCAATTTACCCTTCCAGCCTCGTAGGATAGTGCGATCAGATAAACCATGCGGAATAGTCGATTATGAGGCTAGGGGTATGCGATTTCATCTTGCCGACGATAGTCTCAGCTGCACCTGAGCTGAACTCTAAGCGAGACGCCTGTCCCTTTTACACTTCGTCATGGACGCCACAAGTCTTGACAACTGCCGGAAGCCAACCGTCCGTCGCGTAGAGCCAATCGCTGTTTGATTTCAGCTGAGATAGTCAGTGGTGTCAAAACGCTGAAAAGCGCATCGTGTCATGCACAACAACCGAATACCAAGAACTATCACATACTAGTTGCTTGGAAATACGCTTAGCCTTGCCTCAGAAAGGAGCGACCTGAGATGAAAAGCAAGGAATGAACACTGGATGTGTCAAGCCTCGATAGTGGCCAAGATGAGGCTTGTGCAAGTTGTGAAAATGGGCCTGTTCAGCCTTGGATTGACCCAGCCCCATCGCCCATGGCTTGCAAACAAGCTTCCTCGCAACATATCACAGCATTCCTTGGGGGAGCACGGTAAAAGTCTATTGCTCCATCTAATAATGGCAACAGCGCGGCTCGTGATGACAAAGTCTTGGAAATTATAACTACCCGCGCCTCCAGGACCCAAGCTTGAAAGTCGAGACCTCCTAGCACGATCCACCATATCTCAATAGGCCCTATTCGGCACAATCTTAGTCAAAGATTTTTGGCATGCCAATTCTTCTGTCATGTGCAAATACCAGGTCAGGCTTGTCGTTGTCGATTACTGGTGTTGCGATTTCTTTCGCTGCCTCCAGAGAGTCGATACCGATCGAGTGTGGCTTGCATGGCCTGATCTTTGACCGCAGAGCCAACACCACACACTTCGCTACCGAAAAATGCCATCGAAGTTCGTTCTCGTGACAAGGCAACACGTAAAAGGCCATGCCATGACGCAGGGAGATTTCAACGGTTACAATGAAAGGGCATACCGAGGTAAACGACATTCCGTACTCTTGGGTAACTGTACGTGTTATTTGATCTGCATAGGTATATAATTTTTCTACTTCTGACCATTCATATTCACATGCCCTTGAGCTACTCAGAAGCCCGTAACAAACACTATAGCGAAGGTTATACTCATATGGTAGAACTCATTCCCACTGTTGAATGATGGTATTCCTAGTACACCACTGACAAAAATACACTCAAAGTGACGGGAATATGTCATCACGCGTGGAGTGTAACCTTGCAGGGGGTGATGAATACCATTTGCCCATGCGCCATGACTATGTATACGGCAGCATGGCTCCTGAATTGAGTAACATTTTTCGAGAGAATGCTCGATATTCTCAAAGCAAGCTTATACTTCGACGCCCGTGTTAGCAGTGCGAATATTGTACAACAACTGGAGAGCCATGTCAAGTATTTGAAACAAAGAAATGTTTGGGTGAATCGAGCACTGTCAACGAGAGCCTCAGATACACACACTGAAAGTGAAAAGCTTCATTCAAGAGCCTAGGGTATATGATAAAGGATGCAAAACAAAAAGAGGCGCATGTCCATGTCCTCTCTACCACGGAGTAAACACTATTCCATACAATTTCCCCAATGACATGCAGGTAGTCAATGAGCCATGTCCACGAGTGGGCTAAGAAATACTCCACGCACGTGCGTGTATTAAGCTAGTACGCTTGGTACCGATTCCTTTCTCAGGAGAGTGTCTTGGCTGCACTCTTTTCTTCGTGCTCTGCCACTGTAGGGCTGTCATCCTCATCGCTCGCTTCCCTCGCATCCTTCCACTCTGAGCTTCGTCGGCTGATTCTGCCTGGTGGAACAGTATCCCTGGGGCTTGCTAATGGGCTGGTGGGGGTGGCTCGAATGCTGCTGATACTATCAGTGCGGCCATGGCCTAGCAGCCCGCTGCGGATGCTAAGTGCATCGGTGTTCTGCTTGTTTGCATAATAGCTGTTGCGCTCGCTAGGCAGTACTGGAGCGGTTACGCCAGAAGCCGAGTAGACGCTCGCCCGCTCGGCATTGGCGAAACCACTGACATTATTGGGCCTGGTGGAAGGCGAATATATGTTGTCTGCATTTGCTGATAGTACGCTGAGCGGAAGCGACTCTCGGCTGCCCCCGTAATGCGAAGACGGCGCCAGGGCTCGCATGGAAGCATTGGTGTCGACCGAATTGCGGCGACGTCGCTTTGATGACGAGGCGAGGGTCAGGATGGAGGCATTGTCTGTGAGGATGTTGTTTGCGGTCGCACCCTGGTACGAGTTTGGCTGTTGCAGCGCGGGTGCCAGGTGGGCAGGGATCGCGGAAGGTGGAGGGGAGGTCGGGAACTGGTGGGAGAAGTGCACGGGCGGGCCGGTTGACATGGCGGCACTGTTGTGGCCTCCATTGAGCACGTTGGATGGGGCGCTAGACTGTATGGTGGTCAGAGTCGTGGTGAGCGAGTGTTCTGAGCCGTGGGGCGACGAGAAGGTGCTGCCGCCGTTGACAAAGTTGCTCGTGCCCGTCTCGGCCTTTGAGCGCGCCGAGTGCACCGTGTCTGGGACTGTGGCGACGGTGGGCGCGGTGGACTTGTTGCTCTTTGCTAGAGCCTGGCGCTGGTCGGCGGTGCTCTCCTCGACCGATGTGTAGCTGTCATTGGAGCGCGGCGTGCCGGGCGTCGAAAAGGAGAGGTGTGCTGGCGCGGATGCATTGGGATAGCCGGACTCGGGGTACGGGTTGTTCTTCGCGGCGGCCTTTTTCGCCTTGGTCTGCGCGGCCGTGGTGCTCTTCTTGCCAGAGCCGTTGGGGGATTCGGAGGACGAGGGCTTGAGGTTTGCGAGGCGCTTCATCCAGCCCGCAAAGGGCCGCTTGCGCGAGTGGCGGTCTTTGAATCCAGGAATCAGCATGGCTCGGTGCAAGGGGTAATGGGCAAGTGCAGGGAGGACAGAGCGAGGTGCCGCAGCAGTTGCGCTGGACATATAGCTAGCCTCGCGAGGCTATGGCTGTGCAGGGTCTACGACGTACCATGCGGTCTCGACGCAGCTTCGGCCGTGGCCATGATGTCCAGGAGCCAGAGGTTTCAGCGGGAGCGTGGATGCTGATTCTCGAGACTCTGGGCGGTAAATTCGCGCTGGGCCTGGGGAAGCCGTCCACGTGGTGTGTGTGTCGACTGCGCAGTGACGGGGGGCGTATTGATAATATACGTGTAGGCCCGGCGGCTGGTCACACGCTGGCTCGGTCGACTGGCAGGCTGCTCGAGGGCCTCGACTTCAATGCGGTTCGGCGACGCAGACGCTCAAGATTCTGGCGATGGTGCAAAAGAAAGGGCTCGTATTCGGTAGTGTGTTTGATGTAGAGGAGAGGCCATGCATTGCGGCGCCGCTTGGTTGGGGGGTTGGTTGGTGCATCTCGCCGGCTGGACCCTGCCAAGACGATGATGTACCTGCCGCCTTTGCACATTGCCATCCGCCAGATCGACGGGCAGATCTTCATCATGAATGCTCCCACCACATCTGCCAGTCTGCGATCCCCCACACGGACACTCTCCAGACATGACCAGATGCGCGTCGTGCGCTAGAGCGGGGACGGGCAGCAGCACGTGGTCTACGTCATGATACACAATGTACCTGCACCGCCAGCTCCACGGCCATGCATCCTACCCCTGCCAGACGAGGTGGTTGCCCAGATCAAGTCGTCGACAGCGATTGTGTCGCTGACTGGCGTGCTCCTCGAGCTCCTGAAGAACTCTCTGGACGCCAAGGCAGCAAAGATCGATGCCGCCGTCGACTTTGCTCGTGGTGCCTGCACCGTCGATGACGACGGCCTGGGCATATCCCCGTCCGCGTTTA
>JAGTJM010000156.1:0-20914 GCA_020747015.1 Pyrenochaeta sp. MPI-SDFR-AT-0127 | reverse complement strand
TATTTATAGTCTATAGGTCTATTCGTGCTAATACTCTAGGTTAGTATAAGCGTATTAATAGGAAATTATATAGTTACTAAATAATATAGCTTAGCTTAAATACGTGCAGATTCAACGTCTTAAAAGGTAGATAGCAGCCTACTTTACGTAGAATTATTTTCACTAATTTAGGGTTATTTTACTAACTTCGTAGGTTAAGAGTTAGATTTACACTTTATTATTAGTATTCTAAGAGGATAAGGCGATATAATTTAGGAGAGCGGGCTTTATACTAATAGCGTATCTTACCCCTAGGTATAAAGGACTAGACGTAACCTAATAAATCTTAGTTAGGCTAGTTTAGCCCCTAGGGGTAAATAACCTTAGCCGTTACACGCTGCACTAAGTTGTAAGGCTATAGGAATGCGACTATATACCTACCTTTTCTTACTATTAATTTTCTTACTATTATAAGAGGTTCTACCTATAGGGTAAGAACTTCTACTTATTAAACTTATCGCTATAATAGGTTTTACCTCTAGGGGTAAGAATTTCTACTTATTAAACTTATTATTATAAGAGGTTTCACCTCTAGGGGTAAGAATTTCTACTTATTAAACTTACTATTAGAAGAGGTTTCACCCCTAAGGGTAAAAATTCTAGCCCTAACCTAAACCCTAAATACCTATTTACACCCTATAATACTAAAATAATACCTATAGACGTATTATAACTACGCCTAGGATAATTAGGTATTACTACTACCTATAGTATAAATCGCTTATAATAATAAGAAATTAGAGATAATAGGCGTAATACTATTCTACGTATACTACGGGAAATATCCTAATCTCTTTAAACGTAATTTTCTAAATACTAAAGCTAAAGTAGCTTTAAAGAACGTCTAAGAAATAAAGAACCTATACTAGAAAATAAAGGAAAATATAAAAAAAAACATAATAGTAATAAATTAAATATATTAATAGAAAAAGAAAAACGGCACCTTAGCTAAAAAAGGGGGATAAAGTATATTTACTTATAAAAAACCTTCGAACAAAATAACCTAATAAAGGACTAGACTACGTTAAGGTCGGACCGTTTTTAGTCTAAGAATAGAAAGGACTAGTAAACTATATATTAGATCTACTACTAGACGCGAAGATTAAACTAATATTCTATATTAAACTATTAGAACTAGCGGACTCTAAAATACTATTATAGACGATATTCTACTATAAACCTAAAGAAGAAAGTAAATTTAAAGTAGAATAAATACTTAACTACTATATTAAAGGACCTAAACTATAAGATATAATATACCTTATTAAATAGAAAGGATATCTAGACTTAGAAAATATATAGGAGCTACGAGAAAACCTACGGGCCTATAATATAAAACTATAAGCCTACTAGAAATCTATATACTAACGAATAAATAATATAGATAAGATAACCTAATAATAATTATGAAAAGGTCTAATAAGTATATACTATAATAAGATATTTTAGGACCTAACCTAGAAAACAGCGAGTAAAATAATATAACGACTAGAGAATAAGAAATACTACCTAAGAAGAAGTTAGTGAAGAAGACTAATAAATCTAGAATATAGACACTTCTAGGATAATATAACACGATATTAGGAAAAGGTAGGAACCTAGCTAGACTCTGTAGGAGTAGCTAATAGGTCTAAAGCCCTAATAGTTAACTATAATATTAGAGAAAACCTAACTAGAGTATTAGCGGTAGGATAAGGAGCCTCCTTAGTAAACTCTAATTCCCTATTATCTTATATCTCTAACGCTAAATATAGGGCCTTCTTACGCGCCTAATCCTTAGCTTACTTTAAGATCTTCTTATTACGAAGTAACTAGGAAATTACCTCTACTAGTAATTTCTTATTATTATCTACTCTCTTTTAATACTCCTCTTAAGTCTTATTTAAGGAAGCCTAGGATATATTAATATATAGCTTGCCTAGATAAGTGTATTTAGTATATTTTAATTTCAATTCTAGTATAATATAATAGATAGTACTAGTTATAAAACACTTATCGTAGGCGACTTTAGTAATAGTATTTACGCGAAGGATTTCGTTATATAAGCGAAGGTTACGAATTTAAGAATTAGAAGATATCTTATCTTACGTAGTGCCTAAGCGCGGGGCACTATACACTATAAATGAACTTAGTAATAGACTACGTAATCTAGGATAGATCTTAGGAGGAAGGGAGATAGTATTATAATCCTAGTTTTATACGAAGGAAGGACCTCTCTAGGGAGCCTTCTTAACTAACCGTAAGTGTTACTATAGGCGCTAATACGAGGTAAGGCCTAAAAGCACGTAACTACTCGCTAGGCTAAGGATGAGCGCTCGCTATAATCGCAGCGAGCGCGATAAGCGTATTATATATATAGATAAGAATAATATACCCCTATAGAATATTATAATTAACCTTAAGTTATTATTGAATACTACTATTTAATACTTAGAACTACTTTAACCTTTATCTATCTCTACTTACTCTAACTCTAGAAGTATACCTAAGAAAGGCTCCTTAGTGACACCAGCTACTTTATATTGTAGCTACTCTACTAAGGACACCCCACCCTTTTAATAGATAGTAAGAGAAAGCTTCTAAAAAGAGTATCGGGATAGAGAACTATTCTATTACTTTTACTATTCGTAAGAATGTTAAGTTAAATATACTAAGCTATAAGGGCCTTTAGTGCGGATCTATATATATAAGGAGTCTCGAAGTCTTGAAGTCTTATAAGCGCCAAGGCCTCTGCGATACTTCGTAGACTGCGATACTAGTCACGTAACCCTGTAGTTACCTAACTGTTATTGGAGGTTGGAGGGTACTTAAGGTGGCGGTGCCCCTCTTCGTATCTTAGGTCGTAACACTAATATCTAGATCTAGTGTTAATCGCTCTGTAGATTCTAGTTGCGGTATCTTACTTGACGAGGTTGTATCTAGAGTAGAGTATCTACGTGCCGTTTGAGAAACATCGTCTGGAAAATAGCTGACCTTTTCTATATTAGATATAGTCGAGAATGCGAGACTAGACGTATAGTCTATTACGTCACTAGCTTATGTTATAGTAAATTCATGCTACACGTTACTATTTTCTAAGTATCGATTAATTAAATTAGGTTGTAGTCTAGCCGTAAAACTATGCTCGAGTGTATATGTACTAGCTTGCATTAAGGGTTTATATCCTGTCTAAAAGGTAAGAAGCCGGAGAAAGCCGTTGTAATCTTTAGGTGTATTAGGGTCGAATAGTGCAACTAGAGTAGGCATATGCTTCTTAGCAATGCTAACGGTTACCTATTGGTACGTGCTTATGTTAAGTGGGATTGGAGACCCTTGCGCTATCTTTTTAAAGCTAGTATAGGCTAAGCTACTAGTAAAGTATCCTGAGGTGTTATCGTGAGTTACGAATAGGTGAGGGTTCGATAGATAATTAGGTATAGTGCTTATTCGGCGACTAATAAAATCTCGGAATGGTCGAATATACACGATATATGCTAGCAGCAGCTTTTGGACTATGAAGCAAGGTAATCGTATAATATAGAACGAGTTATTAGTGTTTGTGTTGGCTTTATTATATGTAAAGACAAGAATTATTTTACCTTTATATAAAAAGATATTTCGCTGCACAGCTACTGTGTCTGCCTAACGTATCGTTCGAAGCTCTTCCCTGCGGGTAGGTATCCTACTCGTTATCTGTACCGCAGCGTAGAGGTAGCGTATGAGCGAGTCACTCTTACGGAGGTAAGTCTTTAATGCTAGTTTACCTGCCTTACTCTCTAAAGAATATCTACCTTTTTCTGAGAATGCGAGCTTACTGACTGTGCGAAATGAGCGTATAAGATTATTGTCCGGGTCTGCTAAGAATGAATAGCCTAGACGGTGAATGGTAAGATTGTCTTTTAAGTCGCCTATATTCAGCGTATCTAGCCACTACCTAAAGAGTAGGTCTCTAGCCAGCTCCTCTGTTCTTGATATAACTCTATGGATTATCTCACGTAATTGACGCATGTGGATTTGCGCGCCGGCAATGTGTAACGTGAGGCCGTCTGAGGACCATGAAATATTCGTATGAGGACCTTCTCGCCTAGTAATAGCTTGGCTATACTGTAGTCTTTTGATGAGATATCTAACTGGAGTAAGACTACCCCGTTGTAGATATTTGGGTCTTATCTGTTCGCGTAGACGTCCGGCCTGGTTAGCGTAGGCTGTTCGGTCAGGCTACGGTGTTTTGAGATACGTATAGGGCGTAAGCGGTAAAGTATACTTGAGGATAATTAATCGCCCTACCTAAAGAAGCGCGGACATAAATGGCGTGTAGTCGTATGCTCTCCAGAAATACAACTCTGCAGGGTGAATCCCTAGAACTCCCAAGAAATGCATAATAGCGTTGTTGCTTATCTTCCTATCTAGCGACAGCTCTATCTAGAATATGATGAGAAGCTGGAGCAAGCTTTCGTAGATGGCGTCTTCAGAGCCTCTTTTTACGACTCCGCTATCCGCCTGCATAATAAGTTCGCTCATACTTGTCCAGATATAGTCTATGGTCGCTATCTGCGCACTGTCTAGCTCTAACCCGGTGATATCCCTAGTTGGCTCTTTCAAGTTTTTCGATAGACACCGAAGTCTAAAAATATAATATAGAAAGCGCTTATGGATGGAATAGTATCTCCGCCTGGTCGCCTCGCGTTAAGGTTACTCAAACGGAAATACGAGAAAGGATAGGGTCTAGCTTCGTAGCCAGTAACGCAATACGCGAGGAGTATACTTTAACGTCTCCTTACATCTTTTAAAGACAACCCTACTTGCTTTAATTATCTTCTAGATTACCCTCTCGGACGCTGCAGGGCTAATACATTCAAAACCGTTCCACAAACCTAATGATAGGTCCTCTGATATGTCTGCCAATGGCGGCTGGGCAGCCGCCATAATAAGATAGAGAGGCTTGTTCGCAAACCATGTATGCTACTCGCAGCCCTGAAGCTAATCAGTATTCTTATTATGATCGAGCTCCTCGTCGAATGCGAGTGCGTTGTTCTGCTCGTCCATAAGGCGCTGTTCTTCTTCTGCTTCTAACTGCATTGGAGCAGCCTCCTCACTACTTGGTTGCGGTTGGTTTACGTCCGGGCCATAATAGCGCCTATAGTCTTCTATCATAGGACCTTCTGACTTAACTACTGTCTAATACTTCTTGCTATAATTTGTCTATAATTGTAGGAAACACCTAGTCTGTTCCTTTTCTCGTAAGTAGTCTAGTGCTTTAATGCTATGCACTTGTTTCGCATGTTGCCTTAGGAT
Source organism: Pyrenochaeta sp. MPI-SDFR-AT-0127 (assembly GCA_020747015.1). Taxonomy (NCBI): domain Eukaryota; kingdom Fungi; phylum Ascomycota; class Dothideomycetes; order Pleosporales; family Cucurbitariaceae; genus Pyrenochaeta; species Pyrenochaeta sp. MPI-SDFR-AT-0127. The sequence goes on along the minus strand of JAGTJM010000156.1, from coordinate 15,601 downwards.
ATCCTAGTTAATCGTCTTGAAAGCTGTATATCGCAAACAGCGGAATCTACGGCAAGGACCAGAAAGGTACGATAGTGGGCGTGTATTATCCTCACGTGGGTGGAGTTCGGTGAAAGTCTGCGCTGCCGGCAGCCCATCGAATTAAGTAATTAGGGTAGCTCAAGAGCGATGCGGGATGCGATGGGACTTTAGGTGTGTATTTAGGTTCTTGAACGGTATCGCACTCTTATAAGAAGTGTACATAATCACTCGCTCGCTCGCCACGTAGGTAAGCAGACGTGCAGAAGAAGTATCGATACTTGATTGCTATCTCTTATGAGTGTTCTAGTATATAGTCACTAGACTAGAGACGTACCGTTGGAGATGATACAGTTGCCGGGGTTATAATAACCCAGTCTGATGCCATTTTAAGACTTCAAAGACGAGAAAATACTTAATAAATCTTTAAAACACAAGATTAGTGTAGTATAATAGTATATAGGGAGAGTATAAGTGAGATACGTGAGGCACTAAGCTATATTAGGATCAAAAAGGGGTGTAGATCATAAGGTCAGTGCACGACTAGACTAGATATGAATAATATAGGGTGCGAACCAGATAGGTAAATCGTACTATCCCTAATATGAACGATTTAGGGGCTAATACAGCACGGCATCATATACTAGGTGATTGATTTCTACTAGCTTAGGACAAATCTCAAGAGCTAACTTTAAAAGGGCGGGTCACCGAGCGCATTAGATGCACCCCTGCGCGTTCCGTCGGCCATAGTCCGCACTACGACAGCTAGAAAACGAAGAATACGAAGAATACGAAGGAGAGGTATAAAACAACGCGCTCCCCTCTCTAAAGTTTTGATTGCTCGTCTGACTAATAATATAGCCTGAGATTTTTCCAGCTATTAGATAGTTGCGCAGGTTCGTAGACTATTACTTATGTGCTTTTATTCTAACGCTTAAGCTTCACGTAGGACATTGGCTAATCTATATGCTTAGTGTCCGAGAATATGTCCGCCCCTGCCGTTCCTAAACCCTTTGGGGAGATACCGACAGCTACTTTGGCCGCAACCGTCAAGAAGTCAAAGACAACTCCGACTCTACTCGTATTACTTCTTTGCACCAACGTCGCTATAATTGTGCTGCTGGGCCTTCTAGTTTCGCGGTCTTTTAGCATGGTTTCTATATTGTCTGACGGGTTCTCCGGTCTTACAGTGTCTGTGTCGGGTATCCCTACGGTGTCTATGGCGGGTACCCCTACTGTTTATGTGACGGGTTACCCTACTGTTTATGTGACGGGTACCCCTACTGTTCGTGTAAGGAATTAGTTTTAGCGCCGGTCGCTATAGCGGGCGTGGTCATACCTGTTCAGCTGCTGTTAGGACTTGGGATGTGACTACGCTATTTGACTACGACATCCCATATATCCTACGGTATATGCAATGGGGGGGTTTTTTTGGCTTAACTTACTCCACAAGCGAGCATGCGCGGAGCGCTTGTGGTGGCGAAAACATACGTACAGAGCATGTACTATGACTAGGAACGCAATAGCTATTATCCTTTTGAAATTCCCCTACAATCAAGCAGGGTTCTGACTTTTCACTTCTGCCTAATCGGAACATTTTAAGCTAGTTTAGGCTTTACCCTGCGGCCACTTTGGGTTCTTTCGCGAAGACCAAAATGTAATACCACTACCATGGTAATCATTTCGACCAGGTTGGTGGTGAACCCCTCCGACCAGGTCAGCGATAATCAGTAGCTACTGCGGTGATCGCTGAGCCAGGTTAGCGGTAAGTAGGTAATCAATACCGCTGCGATGGGTAATCACTTCGAACATTCGCCACTTTGGACGCTAATGCAATCATCACTGCCACAAGCGAGCTCATCTAAAAGTCCTTGACACTGCGCGTTAGATGAACGTCGATGCATGCCACATGCACTGTTATGTGAAGATCGACCTTGGCATGGCAAGTTGGAAGACCCGCTCAGCCATTAGCTGATAGAAACCATGTTTGGCAGCTGGAAGCGCTTATAATATATTGTCTCACGTGAGCCTCATTTCTATCTCGACCCGAGGAGCAGGAACTATTATTAAGAATTAGATTACGCTTGCCGTAACTATAACACTAAGAATAATACATTCTGCATTAAGGTAAGATATAAGTATAAGTAGGGATGACGGCAATATTATAATTACATAGTAAAAGGGTTCCAGCCAGAGTATCTTCGTCTTCATCTAATTACTACTCCAAGACGAATAAATCTGTAAACTAAGAATCTAAATTATTAGTCCGTCATAAGAAAGTTCACAGATACAGTTCTGGGGTATTCTACACTAACCAACGTCTCTTATTAGCGATCTCGTTCCGTACTGCTGGTGCATTGCTCTTCAGTCCATCCATTATTACGATCGGGTTGATCCTCTTCCGAGCCTTCCATATGCATCTCAACAACCGTAACCACTCGTATTGTCGAGGCTGAGGAGAATTTGGAGTCGGCTGGACTGGGAGGAATGCTTTGGGCTTTCGAATCGGGGTTGTATGCACGCCGGCCGCAAGCCGCGGCACTGTCAGCACTGCGTTGAAACGAAGATGGAAAGATGCTAGGAAAACATTTCGTAAGAAGCGGACGCAGACAAGGTAAGCATGAGCAGATGATTCCAACGTTTGTTTCGACCGAAGACCAAGTTGCGGCGGGAGGATTGTCGTATGTCGGATCTTCAGAATTGGAGATAGCGACGAGAGATTGCAGGCGAAGGATTGAGACAATGCAGACACTAGTGAGGCACGGGTCAGAGAGAATGGAAATGGAAGTAATGGAAAGGTGAGACGCGAACGTGGTGTTATACCATTCCATAAAATAAGAAAATATTGACTTACAATCCACCAACGGCAAAGATACCCATAAGGGCTTGCTTCTGCCTTCTTGCCAGGTTTAGGCTCCGGATGACTGGCATAGGCAAGATAATAATTGCAAAGTCGGTAAGGATGTTGATAGCCGCATTAGTAAACCACATTGCGAATTGGTTAATACATTTCGCGGGTTCCCTAGTCCAAAACGCTCGTACTGGGACACATGCGAATATGCTGCCGAAGATTGTCCAAACGGTGTAGGCTACCACCACTGCCATAACTAGCCAGCAAGCGATCTGGAACCTTCTCGTCGTGAATACTCGTAGATACTGCAGGATGATGGAGCTCTTGGTGAGACCAAGCGACAAATAATAGACCATCAAGCTTGCCCAGAATGCCTGCATTATCTTGTCAAAAATGACGATCGCTTACTAGATCGGGGAGTGGTGTCATACCTTCAGGGAGTTGCTTATATCGTTGGGTGTGAGAGTCCAAATATGTTCACCCATCCCATATTCAGCCTCTGATCAGAACTAAGTTAGTTACGTTAAAGGTATCGTGTCGCAGGGAGTCATACGGATGCCAATACAAATGGTGAGCCCAATAGCGCAGATCTGAGGGAAAATATCGGTCAATTCTTGTATCCATTGCAGTTAATGATGAGCTAGTAGGATATAGCGTACCAGTGCGAGAATGATGCAATAGTCCTCAATACCAAGACAACGAACGATAAAGTAGCGCGTCCATAGACGTAGAAGGACGGTAATGGTGGCTAGGCCGACGGATATGCCTGAGATGACAACAGCCGCTTGTCCGCGGTGCCCGTTTGACGACATCGTTCTAAGCTGACGCTCAGCGACTTGGATCAGAAAAGAACGTACAATGAAGAAGATATGCTGAAGGCCTCGACATGACGAGGGTGGAATCGAAGATATAAAGGCTATGGCCGCACATCATTTGCCCAGAGGTGCGAAGACGACTGCCTCGCCGTAATTAATGGGCGTTGGGTGGAAAAGAGTACAATTAGTGGCGTACATAAAGACGGCCCAGGAGGGGCATCAATCTATTTCTAAAGAGGGAATATTCGGACCGAAAATGATGCCGATCCCGAATGGTTAGGCCGGAAGACATAGCGACTGCGTTATTGTGAGTTACGCATGTCAAACAGACCTTGAAAGCCGGTGGCCTCCATGGATTCAAGAGGCAGTCAGTTAGGATGCTTGCGGTGAGCTTAAACGTGTCAAGTATGATTGGGGCAGAATATGAAGCTTCAGCTCGCAGGCTAGAGTAGTGTTGCATTGGGACCATCACGAACTGTGATAGGATGGAACAAAATGGGTGTGCATCGGGAGATGCCGTTGGACGCGTTGCTAACCCCTTTATCCTGGCACGTGACCACCAGAATTGGTCTTGCTCCAATATCGCCTGCTTTACCACGTGAGGCCTTCCCATCACTTTGAAGCTTTGCAGCCACCCTCTTTTTTAAGGCTTCCTTTGCAGCAGCCTTATGCTTATCGTCTTTCCCTTTTGGGCCTTTTAGAAGGCCTTTTTAAGTGGTTTTGGAGTCTTACGAGCAGCTTCTCTAGATGCATATTCAGCAGCCTTTTCAGCCTTCTCCTTCTCCTTCAATATACGTGCCTCCGCCCTTGCCTGGCGCCTTACTTAAGTAGCCTGAGCCTTAGCCTGTTTCCTCTCCTTAAGTTGCTTTACTGCATCTACCTTTTAAAGTTAGTGGTGCTCCTCCTTAAGCTCTTGCTACTGCAGGCGGTTATCTAGTTCCTTTAGCTTCTTTAGAGACTTAAAAACAGCTCCACTATAGTACTCCTTAGGCACCTCTAAAGCTAGAGTCTTACCTCGCTTTCTATACAGCCTTTTATTAATAAGAGCCTACTTAATACCTTAAGCCTTATATTTAAGGACGCTTCTTTAAACTAGGATTAAGTAGTAGGCTTAGCTACGCTTTTAAGCCTTTAGATTACGTCTATTCTTAATAACCTTACGTAGTAAGCGTTTAGACTTCCTCTAATTTAAGGCACTTAAGGCTAAGGAGTTACTATCGCTTAAGGCTCCTTTAGAAGGCTACTTAAGGCGGAATCTTTTAAGTACTACCTATAAGAGGCTGCGTAAAGGTTACTAATACTTAGTAATAGGATTATATTCTACGAAGAAGAACGCTATCTTAGGAGTAAGGTAGTATTTATATCTATCTAACTCCTTCTAACTCTATAACTAAGAAACTTCTAGAGGTTTTATTAAAAGGGCTTAGTATCCTTAGTAGAGTAGCTATAATATAAAGTAGCTAGTATTACTAAGGAACCTTTCTTAGTAAGCTTCTAGTTAGAGTAAGTAGAGATAGATAAGTAGTTAAAGTAGTTCTAAGTATTAAATAGTAGTATTTAATAATAACTTAAGATTAATTATAATATACTATAGGGGTATATTACTCTTATCTATATACTTAGGTAGTTCTATAGTTCCTATAGTATCCTAGGGAATTCTATATAGGATCCTATAGTATCCTATAGTACTTTATTCCTATAATATAGGATCTCTAGGACTACGTAACTTCGCGGGGTATATATTATTATTAGTCTATATTTAGGCCTTACCTAATACCTATATTCCTTCTACCTCTCTACTTATAAGCGCCCGTAGTCCTCGTTATAGGTTTATAATAAATATTCGCCTATATCTCCTTAGGCCTACTTTCTTTATTATATACTAGCTCTATAGAAATAGTAATATTTAATAATATATAAAGGTTTAATCTAAGGTTAGTCTTAGTAGGTATACTACTATAGAAGTTTAGCTAGTATATAATAAACTTAACTAGCGCTATCTATTATATTTTTTATAGATATCGCATATAATTACTATATTTCTTAGCGTCTAGAGCTTTAAGCTTACTTTTATATTTCCTAGGATATCCTCTAAGTATAGTAGTAGTTATAGATAGGTTATTTTAAGAATAGGGTAAAGATATAGTAATTTTAAACTACTTTAGAGAGTACTTTAAAGCTCCTAAAATCTTATTTACTTTTTAAAGTCTCTTCTAATATAGATTAAATTTACTATAATTTTATATATATAGTAGTAAAGAAGACTTATAACTTTAGTATATATATATACTCTTACGCAGCGTTATAGGTAGGTTCTATAGTCTATATTTTACTACTACTAGCTTATATTACTTATTTTACCTATAACTATAAGAATACTACCCTTTTAGTAGTAATAACTTAATAATAGTACTTTATAGAGTAGAAATAAGACTAGTAATAAGGTCCTAATACTATATACTATAGATTAAGCCTATATAATTCTAAAAGATCTAAACTTTTCTAAATTAAATCTATTTTAAGAATTCTAAAATAAATACCTTTTAGGCCTAGCGTTAAAATAAATATACTAGTAGGTAGCTATTCTATCTCTATATATACTTTAAATACTATATTACTATATATATAAGTATAGAAAATACTCCTTCCTATCTCTCTAAATATCCTAGGTACCTATATATAGTCTTATATAGTATTAAGTATAGGTTACTAAAGCCTATATTCTTTTATTACTACTAGCTTACCTTACCTATTTAGGCTACTATAGTAAAAATACTATCCTTTAATAGTTATAACTTAATAATAATACCTTATAGAGTAAAAAGAAGTCTATTAATAGGATCCTATTATTAGATGCTATAAGATAGGCTTAAAAAAATAGCTAAATTTTTTTTAACCCTATAGTAATTTCACCTATTCATTTCGTGGCTAAGGCGCCATCAATCAGACTATTGAAAGCGAAATTCTGAAGTGCATTATAATCAACATTTCCAGGGCTTTTCAGAGTCTAGCTTGCTGCAGATAAGGCATTTTCGACGTGTATGCCACCATCTACGGTCGATGTCGCATAGCCATCAGCCACTGCTCCGTACATGGATGAAGCAGACGATTCGAATCCTGCTGACCAACCTCCGCCACCCGCCATCAGCTTACGACTGTTCCATTTTGGATTCAAGGGAAGCCAAATCTGAGTGCGCAGCGTGTCGTTCTTGCCCGGATGCGTGTGAGTCAGGGTGACGTTGCAAAAGTCAACGGTAATATTAGGAAGGGAGCCATGGTTTATCCAAATCGGCAAAAGACTAGAGCTAGTGAAATTCAGGACTGTCTGGGCTTCAATGGCGACAAATTCAGCCCCAAAGATGACTGGATAAGTAATGGCCTGGGGTGTGCATTTACTCATTGCTTGAGTTGAAGCCATGACGGTGGAAAGCAGCCAGTCCACAGTGGTTGAGAAATAAGGAAAGCTGCCTGCTCCAGCTTCGACGAACATGATTATCGGCAAGTACTACCGCCATAGCGGCTATATAATTGAAGTCGGTCGGTCAGTACAGCAAACGGTTGTACGCTAATTGGTGTATAGCACGGACCCCGGCCTAGACAATAAGCGGCGGAGCAAGACGGAGAATTGTGGGGAAGAGTCCCGCCTTAGGCTGCGCCAACCGGCAAGACCGTTATCCTAGTGTGAGTACATGCCTACTTCCAGGGAGAGCTCATCATTGGGTTTTTGCGGCTCAGCATGATTAGCAACTCCACATGAATTAGTCCGGAGGCCAGTGCGATCCGAAGTTAAGTCCGGAGTGGTAAGCTGAGTCTCTAGTATTCTAAGGTATTAATAACTATTAGAAGGTCTTTATTATATATGTAATATTACTCTTCCAGCGTAGGTGATTAGCCCATCAGCGGAAGAAAACGCACGTACTCTCCAGAACGAGGTGGTGCCGATTTTGGAGAAGTAGGAGCATACTAGCGGAGCCGTGTTTGACGCAAAGAAGCATCGTTTATCCACCTCACAAGGTACAAAGGCGCAGCGAGGAATTTAAAGAGAAGGAGATCCTGCCGACAAACGAGGTCAAGTTCCATGGGGTGACGCTTGACAAGGAGCTCCGGTTTAAGGAGCACCTGGCACAAGGCCAGCAAAGCAACGAAGGTGGCGCCGGCGCCGATGAAATTCAAGATGTTAATGGTCTGTGCTACTTCGAGGAGGAAGACTCAATTCAGCCCGTAGCCCTGAGCGAATGGGAATTCATTCCGCGGCTCCCCAATTGTGTCTAGTGTCATGCATCGTCGGCATCTACCGCGGGGAAAATGGGATCGCGTGTTTACGACTCGTGCTTGCTTACAACCCCCTTTGAGAGATATTTTGGATGGCTGGTTCTAACACCCGCCCTGATTCTGTGGCGTTGGGCGCCACGGCTTGTCAACACAGCTTCTGTGGGGAAATCAATTGATATCCCCTGCGTCTTCTGCGCACTCTTCCAGTCTAAGCTGGTTGCGGAGCAGCTTGTAGAGGACGGTTCGCCCTGCTGCCTTAGCTCCCACGAACCGGCTTGCAAAAGAGCTGGGGAATCCATATCAGAATTCCAGGGCGCAAACCTTATGGGGCTCCGGGTTCTAGTCCCGAAACTCAAGTATTGGACGCTGTAGCGTCTCGAAATTTGGGTTGATGGTGACTAATAGTCGTTATCGGTGAAGCTCATCCACGCGAAAGAGCTTCATAATATACTACGCAACTTGGATATATTTCGTAGCGGCTGTGTCTTCTGAACCTTTCTCTAAGATTGAAGGCGAGTGAGGAATCACTATAGTGCTAAGTATAATACACACTTGTAAAGACGATGAAGAGCTATAACGAATTGGAAAGGGGAAAGGCTCTGCTCTCCCGTAGCCGCGTTTCAGCAAAGGCTAAGGTAATAACGCCATATGGTAACAGGAAACTGCACGAAATCCTACACCGATAATCAGCGCTGATTGCTTTTTGACCAAGTGGCGCACGGCTAATTCTGAGGTGAACCTGGTGAAGCGAATTATATATAATAGCTTTGCCCTAATTCACTTCCTGTTAATCTATAGGGTTTTTAAAGGTCGCTTTTATTAATACCTTTTATAATTTCCTAAAATTATTATACCACCTACTATCACGGCTAAGTCTAGGCCTACTATTAGTATTATTCCTCCTCCTCTAGGAGTGAAGCTAAATTTCGACCATCTAGAGTCCCGCGGGCAACTAATTATTATTATAACTATTATATTTTTACTGCTTTCTACTACTATTCTCTTAATACGGCTATATATAAGGCGGTCTATTATTCGTCTTATAAATAGTCCTAACTATAGGTACTTATTAAAAGGTGGGGTGTCCTTAGTAGAGTAGCTACAATATAAAGCAGCTGGTGTTACTAAGGAGCCTTTCTTAGTAAGCTTCTAGTTAGAGCGAGTAGAGATAGATAAGTAAGTTAAAGTAGTTCTAAGTATTAAATAGTAGTATTTAATAATAACTTAAGGTTAATTATAATATTCTATAAGGGTATATTATTCTTATCTATATATATAATATACTTATTACGCTTATCACGCACGTAGTAAGCGCTCGTTACGCTTATCGCGCGCATAGCGAGCGCTTATCCTTAGCCTAGTGAGCGGTTACGTGCCTAGAGCTTCGCCTTATATTAGCGCCTATAGTAGTACTTCTAGTTAGCCTAGAGTATCCCTATCGGACGCGTCCTTACTCTTAAAACGAGGATCGTAATAGTAAGTAGCTATAGAGTATAGAGTAGTAGTGCACGTATAGGATATTCCTAATACTAAAATTAGTTATATCTTAAAAGTAAGTAATAGCTAACGCCAATATAGTAAAGACGTACTAAGGTCACGATATTACCCTCTTTAAGATCCTAAGGTAATTATATAATTAGTTGTCTATTCTATAAGGGACGTTTTTATAGCTTACTATAATATATACGAAGACTTCTATCCTACTATTCTATCTATAATTATCCCTATATAAGTATTTTAGAACTACTATATATAGACTTCTCGCAATTATAATAATATATAGATTTATTAGGGGCTTCTAATTCTTATTTACTTACTAGCTAATTATAATATATTAGAATCCTAAGATAGCCTATAGGTTATATTATAATCAGAATAAGTTATAGGTGTCTAACGCCGCGGTTAACTCGGCGACAGATATTATAATAGTGCTTTTACCTATATTTATACTGTAGTATGTGTAAATCCTAAGGAGGTAAAAGATTAGGTTACTTGCGATTTTCATAACTAGAATTTTATACGGCTCCCTCCTATAATACTATTAGATAAGGATTAACATTTATTTAATAGTGTCTGTGCCGTCAGTATTATAAGACTCTACTATTAGGTAAAGTTAAAGGGAGTAAAAGACGTATCTTAGAAATTATATATAACCGCAATGTAGAGGTGAGTTACTAATTTTACTACCAGCTCTTTAAGCGTATTTTACGGTAGCTTATAGGCCGTATTTATAGTATAATTAAGATACACGTTAGTTTAATTTGCGCAAGCCTACCCTACGCTAAACCCTTTCTCTAGCACTATTTCCTAAAATTACTAGGTACTTCTAGCTATACTAAAACCTTAGAAACACGGCGGAGAAAGGACTTATTTTAGATAGTACCTAAAGCTTGACTACTTAAAGATAAGGACGAGATTTCCCTATATAAGATAGGGAATAACCCGAACGGAGGTATCCTACTAAGGCCCTTTAATTCTGCTGCGGAGTTAGGTAAGACTGAATCTATTTCGCTGCACACAATAATAAGGGAAGATAAATCTGCCGCCGTATCCGTTCAAGCTAGTAGATTCTCCTCCCAGGGGGATGATGACAGTTAAAGAGTAATTTTGGAAGCCGATGAAATTAGGCTAGTCTCGAATATCGATGTCGAGGAAAACAATGCTCATCGAGATAGCAGCAATTAGAATTGTTGGCATGTTATCTCATTTTGTGCGTCACTCGAAAGCTCCTGTACTGCTCCACGCTATGGAGTGTTAAAGGGACCCGCTTGAACAGCCGGCGAAGGAGATCAAACTAAATTGGTAATATAGCTGTAGAACTACATTGTTTAATAAACTGGAGCCCCGAATAGCTGCTGTCACTAAGATCTTATTAATTCGCGAGTTAGTGGCCTAACAGAAGAAATACGGCAGAAGAATTTTGTGGTTCATTGGTGTCTTAGCTTGTCAGTAATACCGCAGAGCAGCGTAGTATTGTCCTTCCAGGATCCCATTTGGTCCATAGTAACCGTCTCTATTCAGATCTGCAAAGATGTTTCTCACAAATTAAACAGCATTAGTAGATTGGATCCGGAAGATCCCACTGGAAATACGGGCTTTACCCGCGCATTTGGTGTTCTGGCGTCGCTTTCAACAAGCTTCGTTCATAGAGCATTCATGTCTCCAGCGCCAAGTCCACACCCAAGACCAAACCTAGTGGAGATTTCATCTATAGTTTTCAATTCATACATCGCTGCTAGCTCACTGCGGCCTGGATGGAATACAAAATATGTAAGCATTTCAGAACTATTGTTTAGCATACAAAGTCAACCACCCTAATCATCACTATAAATATTTCGAAGAAAGCTTTCTTGCTAAAATCAAATCAATACCTAGTTCCACCCCTCTCAGCGTTTTGATCTTCTGCGTAAATCCAAACCCGGTAACATTCAGCCAAAGGCCCTGATCAAAGCGTTGCCAATCGGTTTCGCACCAAATCCGCTGAATCCATCTCGCACTTCGGGCAAACCTCATCGTCACTCCGTCACAACCGTTGAATGATGATCGGCCGTCCCGTCTTACCCACTCGCCACCAACAAGCACATGCTCGATATCGCGAACACTCGACTGCAGCACAACAGCCGCCACGGCATCGACCCAACCCAGCATATTTGAGTCTCACCGTCGAAGATTGTGAGAGCGGCTTTGGCCACAGGGGCAATGTTACCCAGATCGGGACGACGGGGCGCAAGACCCCCGGCACGGGTGATGAGAGTGAAGGCTTGTTCTACGGTCATGGAGTTGTTGACGGGGATCTGGACATCGTCGAGTACCTCCTGGAACCACTTATCGCAGAGATCTTCGAGCCAGAGACGTGCTTGGCTGCTCATGTGAGTGAAATAGGTGAAATGTCTGTCGGTACCTAGCGCAGCCTAATCTTAGATGAGGTGCGCGAAGGAGTGAACCTGACCATAGCGCATTTCTGACTCCGGGATGGTGGAAATGTATTAGTTGGTGGATCGGAGAGCAGTGAAGTCAGATGTCATGATAAAGTGAGCGTTCGAGCCAGCCGATGGTGTTCAGGAATTTCGGGCTACTACCCACTGCCCATGGTCCACCCAGGGTGTGCATTGTCACTGTAGAGAGACTCTTGTTCCTGGTGACGTTAGAGAACTCGATCATAAGAAGGATGGAAAATCACGTACTGTACGATCTCCCACAGCTGATCAATAATGCTGCTGGGACTGGTGCCAAAGGCGTCGAAGGCCAGTCCAACGCTGACGAGACGGGGATCTTTTGGCAACGCCACCAATTTATTGATCTGATCTTCCATGAAGTAGTTGTTGGGGAGCTGGTGAATGGCGCATGCATGATAGGTCCTTAGCTGGCTGTCCAAAGTAGCATTAAAGATCGCATGTGCAGTCTCGTTGCTCGAATCTCCATGCGCTTGGCCTAGAACTGTTGTCGTTCCCGCACTGAGTGGCTCAAGAGCTGACTAATGTACTTGTCTTCTGGAGAGAAATACTGAATTGTGGGACTAAAGTCACCGTAGCGTTGGAAATACTCAGTCAATGTGGTATTGGATGCAGCCGTTCTGAAAGCGGTTTGCCAGAGATAGTGGTGAGTGTCGATGAAGCCGGGGCTGATAATTTTAGTATTATTAATAGTTCCTATAGAGTTACATATCTTATAAGTAGAGTTTAGAGTTGTTCTGTGAACTCTATGTTAATTCAAGTCAATCATTAATATCAACTGATAAAGATTGACAGGATTGAAAACCACACTGGCTACACTGTCGGCCTCGCTAGGGGCCGATGTGCGAATGGTAGACATCGGGTTAATATCCGATCATTAGCTCATTCACACTGCGGCACATGAACGTGTTCATACCCATCTAGAACAGAATTCTTCGAGGGGCTTAGATACTGTCAGCGAAGCTCCGCGGCGGAAGGCAGTAATATTGGTATATCAGAATGTCTTTTGGACTTCATGCAAAATATAGAGAGAACAGAGGCGATTAAGACAAGTCTTGCCACCTGCAGCCAACTTCAATGGTAAACTGGGTGACAAGAAATTGATATTTCAGTCCGTTATGGGCACGCATTACTACAAGTCCCACCGCAAATCAACACGCTATAAAGCCGTGGCCAATTTGAGTTCCTAAAGCACTGATCACTCGCGACCGAAATCCTGGGATTAACGCAATTGAGTTTCTCAAAGAATCGGGCAGTAGCTCTCTGGAAGTCGACGCGAGCAGACTAAAACACATGAATAACTGTTAACTAGGGTCGCAGACACATAGGAACTGTGAATAGGATTTTGAAAGGCGGTTTCTTTACCTGGATATTGTAATTCCGCATGTTGGTGCATCCGCAGGCTGAGATGTCTCCGATGTTGTTTCCGCAGTTCGTGGTAGTGGATGGCTTAATGATGGTTGCGCTTACGAGAACCGGTGCGATAAGTAGGACGTTAAAGAATTTCATTTTGCTTTGCAGACTTGATTTCAGAGCGATCTGGAATTAGGTTGTTTGGAGGTGTACTCACGTATGAGTGTAACTAAGAGCTAGAAATCCCGTTTTCTTGCTCCCATAGCTCTCTTTATAGGTCCGATTCTCCCCCTCACACTAAATTACAGTCTAGTTATTTCGAATTAAGCATCATGCGTGTTGTATGCACCTAAAAGAAACTATAGGTGCGGTGAAAGGGCTAGGGAATTGCCACTGATATTCACGGAAAAGGCGATGAGAGACACGAATACGACAATAAGCCGATTGAAAAAGGAAATAAACGCGAGGAAAGCGGGCGCTTACATATTCTGGGACATTAGCCGGCCAACAAGTGCATTAGTATTGCAGTAGTAATCTAGTGAACAAGCGGATGTTAGCCAATTATATCCGTCCCTTTAAGCCTCATACATCCGTTATAGGAAGGTCTTAAAGATCCCGCAATAGAGAGTCGCGCTACTTAGCTCGCTCTCGAACAGATAGAAGAGTACCGATAGTTCAAAGCTGACGTAGCTAAGATCTTAAGGAACTATTCTCCCGCTAGCTAATCACGCTGGCGGATGCCTGGGGTGCCTAGTGCGTCTTATTCTGAATGCGGAGTAGTTTGGCCCTAAGTAAATTAAAGCTGAGGAAGTACATGTTGCTAAGTATGCAACAATACGATGATAATATATCTTGTGGCAGGTGGCTTTATATAGTCTCAGTACAGATCTACTAGTTTTGACCAGCAAGTGGCCCATATAAGCGAGTAGGCCAACCCACCGACTTTAAATAACGTATCAACTTCTGTTCATTCAAGGAAAGGCGTAACAGCAAGTGCTAGTACTATTATTCTGGCATAGAGGAGGATTTGTCATTAGTGATCGGCCGTACAAACTGTGGCGGCCTGACTGGTTAGTAGAGTTATTATACCACCGCCTACCGTAACACTTTTAATTAGATTAAGGCTAGTCGAGTATGCCCTATAGAAGAAAGCCCTGATCTTCGCACCCTACAATCTTCTTATGCCCGAAGCTACTACAGCAGATATTTTCGGTGATTGGGATGCATTTTGGAAGCGGCTCCACACGTTTCTAACACTGTTCGCGCAACATCGAATGCTTAGCCGGATCTTACCTGCATTCTTTGTGATTGGCCAACGTATTAGCAGTTGTTTGGCTGTGCATTCAGCTGTCGCGGAACTGAATATCAGACCAGGCGTCTCTCTGTATTCACTTCTTTACCATAATATTCCGAATTTTAATATTCCACGCTTAAGGCACATCATAGGAACCATCCCTCTTCCCCTATGTTACGCGGAAGCTTTAATACGTTATTATGCCAAAGACACTAATATTAAAACTACTCGGGACCTTGTACATATTAATGCTCGTCAACCAGTAATATACCAGCAGAATGAGCAGTTACCACCTGTCATATTCCGATTCAAGAGTACAGATTTCCTCGCTCTGAGTGGTCATGGTAGTTAACGCGTTACGATATACACTTGCAGCCTTAAGTAGGAGCTCTATTATATTGTACCTCCGCGATTCCTTTGGTCTCAGCGTTAGTTGCTGCTCGATCGTATTCTATAAGCCAGATATCCTAGTTTACTAGGATCCTCATTAGCTTCAATATATTGTAATATCTTATTCGTGCTCGTTAGCGTTTATTAAGTAGGTTAATTCCTACTATCTCTTAGATATTAATAATCTATTCGCGAATTAGAGTGCTAGGGATTCAGTAGTTACGCTGAATATAGGCTAATAATATACTTAAAATATATATTATAAGTAACGGATAGTTAGCCTATTATCTATTATTTTTCTTCTTATTAATCTTATAGGCTTTAAGTTATACTATATAGTTATCTTAATTAGCCTTATACATTTCCTAGCCTTTAGGTAATAAGTCTAATAGTTTCGTTAGTATAGCTAGAGTTATATTAGTTTATAACGGGTTTAATTATATTATCTAGCTTAATAATCTAATCTAGTTACCTTAAGCTTTTAAATACGCTCTAGGTAATAGTATATAGTTAGCTAATTATAGTAGACTAGGAGGAGAGTTATAGTAAAAGTTCTCTAGTTCTATTAGGGCCTGCGATATAACGAATATTATATAGAAATAGAGACGTATACGCGTTCCTATAAGAGGGGAGGTTTATTTAGGTAATATTAGAC
>JAGTJM010000155.1:0-21006 GCA_020747015.1 Pyrenochaeta sp. MPI-SDFR-AT-0127 | reverse complement strand
TAAGGTTGAAGTGTGCAGGTATAGGGCGTAGGCCCGCACTCACTGCACGTGAGTTCCTGCAGCCCAGTAGGTGGTTCAGGTTGCCTGATCCATGATGCGTCATGGTTGGACCCACCCACAGTACGATCCACTTCCACATGCAGTAATTCATTTTGGGTAGACCATGTCACTGGCAGCACGACTAGCATTCTGAACTATCTGCACAATCATTCTAAAACACCCCAGCGCGATGATGCCTCCGACGCTGACATCCATTACCGGTGATCTGCTTCTTGTCACTGGTCCAGGGCTGGTCACATAACTTGAGCACCCTAGAGAAGCTGCCAATACATACTGGGTGCATGGCGGCTCGTTTAACAACAAATTCGCTCAAGAATGGAAGTAGCTGTTGTAAGGAACATTCATTCAGTTTGGAGCACAGCCTATGCTCAGTGACGGCTTGAAAGGCAATATGAGCGGCTCTCTTGTTCACGACTTTCCAAGAATGGCTGGTGGTCTCATCATAGAGTTGGAGGGGCTGACATCGAATACCATTCTGCCAACCACGGCTTCATAGTGAACAAGCAAATCACAACCCCGCTCTGTTTGTAGCATACAAATGAATCGGATAGCAGACGTTCTCGCGGCAAAGGTTATCGAATACACTTACCTTCATCTGAGGTTCTGCTCAACTTCATGCGTTCCCTCGACTACTCTGGCCAGTGTGAGGAATGGATGGATTTGGCGGCGCATCCATTTGCCAACTGGTAGTTGGATGGATGATGGAAAAATTTCCGGAATAATCCGAAATCACTTATGCGAGACGAGATTATAGGTTTTTTTTTACCGCTATATAGGTGCTATCTCCGTTTCTTTGATTGTAATAATATTTGCCTTGTCCCAAGAATGCAAACACTGAGCTGCTTGTATCGTAGGCTGCTCAAGATGGTTGCGGCGGGTCGTGATCATGAGCCCCATTCGGCTGAATACACGCTCAGGCTCATCGCTCATTGCTGGAATCGAGAGAATATCGAATGCCATTTGAGCCAGATGCGGGTACTCCTTAATACCAATAGTCCGCCACCATTCAAGTGGAAACTCAAGCTCGATTGGCTCTTGGTTGCTATATCGCTCAAACTCATCTGGGATAGCTGCTTTTTGGTTGTTACTTCGTGCCTTAGCCAAACTTTTTGCGCGGTTATGAAACGTCTCCAGCGTATCAGGTTCATGTATCGTAGTCTTCTTTGCTGGTGACATGGCATCTAAGACGGGTAGTTGCTTATAGGTCGAACTCCATAGCGACTTGACTTCTTTTCGGCCGGCCGTAATCCACGACTTGTTGTTTGCCCATTGAGACTCGATAACCTTCCAGGTGTAGGCAGGATGTAGCACGGCAGCCGCAAGATATGCCGGTGAGTCGTCGAGTTTTGCGTAGTACTCTTCAGCTTTATTAAGTGCAAGTTTAATCTGCGTAACGAAGTGCCATTGGCCTTCAGTCGTAGCTAGTGATGCATGTTTGTAACGTTCGTAAGCGGCCGTAAGTTCCTCAACAATAAATTCAAGGTCAAATTGAACTTTGCTGATCCCACAGGACTTGCCATCACCTGGCCGACCTTCAAGATCTATTGTTGCAAGCCAGCAAGGCTCTAGGAGTTTTTGATACTGGGTCAAGATCTCCCAGTCTTCTGAATCAAGCGTATCTTTTAGGATGGCATTCCGAGAATGATCCTCGTCTTGAATCCAGCGTCCTTTGGACTTCTCTCGTACGACACGTTGGCGCTCAGATAATAAGAAGTCTTCGAAAGGGGCTCGGAGTTTGAGGAGTATCTTGATCTCGTCGTAGACGCTGTTCCAGCGAGTATCGTTGCTTCTGTGGAGCTCGCGCGTTTTGATCGTATTCCATTCGGTTGGGTCGATAATGGACTTGAAGTATTTGAGTTGGGCCTGGTGCCACCGTTTTCGTCTTTGTGGACTTGCGTATATCCAAACGACTAGATTGTGAGCCTTACCAACTGGTCCTATTCGCCTCCATCGATTTAACTCTTCCTTCAAATTCGCCGGCACCGACCCTTCGAATTCGAAGAGGTTCTTATCGAAGCCGAATAAGAGATGGCGGGCAATAAGGTTGATAATATGGCCTGCACAGCGCAGGCGGCGCTCGTCAGGATCGAAGCCAAATTCTTCTCCAATTGCTTTCATTGCCGAATCGTTACTCGAAGCATTGTCCAGTACAAAAAAGCCGAGTCTGTCTTGAATACCAAAGTCCTTGATCACGGAAATAACCTGCTCCGCAATATCTGTACCCGCATGCGAGTCGGTTTGCTCGGGTGTCGCTAGCAGTATCGTTTGGTTCTTGAATTCCGCATTGATAAAGTGAGCAACAATGCCGTTGAGCGAGAGGCAATTTCCAGAGGTCCAGAGGTCGAAGGAGATGTGGATCTTGCTGACGGAATCCTGCAACTCCTGTTTGACTTTGGCCTTGTGAATCCTATAGCCTTTCATGATCCAGTCTTTGACAGTCTTTGCGGTAGGTATTGCATCTTTTGCGCGGGGCGAGAGATAGGCAAGAAGGTCGCGAAACGGCTCACTATCAACCTGCCTAAATGACACATTGTCATAGACAATCCAGCGAATAAGAAGCTTTTGGAAGGTGGTTTCATCGAAGGCCAATGCCAGCGCATTTAATATCTCTTGCTCTCGAGACTCATTTGTATCTAAGGCTGCTGGCACCAATATACCCCTTCTTTTGAAAGGGATAATTTCTCTCTCCTTGTTCCAAGTTTTGCCGTGAACTTGGCGGATGTGTTCGACTACATTCGTGCTTCCGCCGTCGACCTTGTAATAATGAGCGTGACATGTCCGTGAAATCGGGTCGGAAGTATGGCAGCGGACACATAGCCACCAGCGGGCGCCAGTCTCGGTATGTTCAATTGGTACGCCAAACTTCCAGATAGGCGAGTTTAGCCTAGCCGTACGCCTCGAGATTGGAATACTGAAGCCAGGAAGTTGAGACCAAACAACACTATGGTATTTGAATTTCAATCCCTCAATTAGTGGGGTGTCGGCCGTACGCGCTTTTGTGCTCCACTCCGACTCGAAAGTTGGCTCTGTTGAGATGTCTGAAGCAATATCAGAAACGCTATCTAGCGACGACTTTACCGACGACGTTGGCGAAGACGGTAACGAAGGTTGCTCAGAATAAGCTTGCTGAGCCTTCTTCATAATATAGAACCCTTTTTAATATAGAAGTTTAGAGAGTTTGTACGTATAGTACGGAAAGTTATATAGAAAAAGGATAATAGTATAAGATATAATGGGTCCGCGGTGGTGTCTATAGATATAGTGATAGTATTATTAAATGTGATAGCCCCTAAGCCCCTGCATACAATATTAAATATAATATTAGATGTGATATTGAATGTGATAGTGGATGTGATATTGGAGGCAACGTACTATACCGATGCCTTGAAATGGATGGATTTGGATATCCATTCTGCATCTGGATAACCGAGATTTGGATGGCTTTTCCAAACACATCCAATTCAGATCCATCCATTCCTCACACTGACTCTGGCCTTGACAGGTTTGGGAGGAATTCCAGGCCATTCACAGCCTTGGTCGCCCTGTCGATCCATGAGCTCTCCTTGGATCCTGTCAGATGCCTCGCTACTCATCTGCTCCTCATTGTCTATGCCCTGCAAAATGCGCTGAGCTTGTATGCTCTCGTCGCTTCTCCTGTCCACAAAATGTCCCGACCTCGACCGGTGCAGAAGCCGCCAAGTGATAATCAGAATTCGATTGGCCGCCGTGAGGCCATATTCCTCGCTCCTAGCTTAGCCACTCATACTCACAATACCAAACTCAGCTCTCAATGGCTCCCGCTAATCTCATTAACTATCACAAGATATATTACATCAATCAACATCCAATCCCCGACCTACCTACCGCGTTTAAACAACGGCTTCTTAGGTCAAAGATAAGAATTGGGGTACATGCATTCATTTTGACATTATTGCTATTATGGGGTACAATCAACCGCACTGCTTATAGACCTCGTTGCTAAAGAGTGTTCTCTTTCACACGCGACGCTGCATCTTTATATTTCACTCTACTTGTTGCCTAATAAATCCCCGCACAAACAAACATAGTTTGTAAGCAGATCAAAGACTATAGTTCTGGCGCCCATACTTTCTCGTTAGGGATGGTTGTGTTTTAGACAATATTTTTGCCTTTGAATTATAGACACGTTATGAATAGAGAATTCGATTTATTAATGTTTGCAATGAACATATTACGCTGTTGATATAGGTGACTGTAACCTATTCCCAAAACTCGCAATTAATATGTACTTAATCGCGGCTGAAAAAGTAACTCAATAAACACGAAAATAGAAAGACTGCTTTATGAAGAAGTTACAGATTTGTTATATAAAAATTATTTATCGAAAAGTAGGTTTCAGCTCGCTGTTTATATCCTTGTCCGCTCGTGAGACTCGCGAAATAGAAGATTAGGTTCAATAGTGCATTCCGAGAGCAAATGTTCACTTTTATAATTTAATCCACACTAGATTATGTCTAAATGTATTTTCACTTGGATGTTATTTCTGCCTAAATTATGCATTGCTTCTATAACTTCGTCCTGTGAAATTTCCCCTATAGTGAGGTGCCTCTCAGGAGGCATTTCACGTTCTTATTTATCTTCGTTGAGTTGCTGACACTCTCAGCGTATCTTCTATTTCACTGCATCTCATAGGTTCTGCGTCTCCTAAATTGTCGGGAGGACAGCTCCATGAAGTAGCGTATAATCATTAATATCAAAGATAATAGAGGCAACCGCTTTGAGATCGAAAATGAGGCTTATTAGAAGAGTACCGACCTGCGGTGTTAGTAGGGCAGCAAGTGGTTGAATTAAAGCACAATGTACTGACAGCTATTCCTCGATATATGAATTTGCGTCCTTTGATAATAACCTCTAGGGCTTGGTAAATGAGTATACGGCTAGTGTTCGTCATGACCGTCTATTCTTCGTCCTGCCGCCTAGGGACTATTTCAAGGTTTCTATTCTTCGCCTGTCGTGCCTAAGGAATGCCTTCAAGCGCATCCTATTGCTTATTCCAGCCAGACCGAATAATTAGAGTATAGACGTCGTATTATCCCGTGTACAGACTTGGAAACAAATAGATACTATACTGGATTCGGGTTCATTTGGTTGAAAAATTGCAGATTAAATTAAATATTAAGGCGAAAATCAAATTAAGTATTAAATAAAAGCCGTATTTAATTTAGATATTTAAATCGATTCGATTATTTAATTTATAATATATAAGATTATACTTTATTATATAATCTTAGGAAATTAACTTAATAAGTATTAATAGGGGTAGTAGTAGCTAAAGTAATAAAGTATAGGTAAGAGTAGCTTTCCTAATAACCTAATAACCTTATTTATTTTAGATATTTTTATCTTTATTTCTAATTTAATATAAACTAAATCTTATCTCTTTTTCTATAAGTTAAATTATTTTAAATAATAACTTTTAAATACGAATTATATTAAGTATTAAATAAGATACTTTATAAGTTTCTAAATCTACTAGTTTAGTATAGAGGAGAACTACTATATAAGTTTAAGACGATATCGTATTATTTATAGTACTCTAAGTGCGGAATAACTAAATATACTTAAGCTACGTATTATAGTCGGCTTATAATTTAAGATAGTAGATTAGATAATCGTATTTTAATATATACTTTAGGTAGAGATAGGTATAATAATAATCTAATTCTTATAAGTAGTAAGTTAACCTTAGACCTATAGAATTAGAAAACCTCGCAAGTGGTTATCTATAATATAATATTAACTCTAAGACTAAATATTAAATAGTAAGTAATATAAATTTTATAATAAGAGGTATTTTACTTTTATAAAACCTTCTGCACTAAGTATATATATCTCCCTAATAGGTTCTTAATCTAAAGTATAGATAGTTTAAATATATATAGAAGTTAGTTTAAGAGGGAACTTAACTAAAGACTTAGTTACGCTGCTTGAATAGATATTACTTAGGCGAACTAGGACCGCTCTTAACAGGAATTTCTCGCGCTATAAAACCGTGTTACCTTCTAGAAATAATAAAACCGTACTGCGGCGCTAATAGGATTTCACGCGGAGAAGGAATCTGAACCGTTAATCGACAAATCTAAGCACTACTAGAATCGCTACTTAGTAGTCTAACCTCTTCTTTGATCTTTACATCCTTTATTAGAGTGACTTTATTAGCACCTAATATATTCTAGTATTCTATATCTAGTTGTACTCTACACCTCTTTAGAATACTTTCTGCCGAGGATTAGCCTCTTATAACGGCTAATCTCCTTTAAGTGCCTTGCATTATACACGCAATCTGTCGCCTTTATCTATAATGATGTCTCTCTGTCGAGCTAGATGCAGACTTTAGTTCTTAGGGTAATGTATTTTTCCCACAGCGCCTCGAATTCCTCGTACAAATAACATTACATGTTGTTCATATTCTCGACTTCTACTTTAAAACCTTCGTATTAGAGCAGCCCCTTACATTCATTATTCTTTGCTTTCAGCATTGCGTCAGTAAGTTCGAGTATCTTAGAAATAGTCCGCAAGGTCTAGCTGGTGTACAGCAGAGGAGGCCCAGAAAGCCTCGATTGATGTAATGGTAAACGGTCGAAGAATGGAAATCCTATCAATTACAGATAGCGGCGGTATATAACCAGTCATTGAAGGGTTCCAAACTCGCCATAACTGTGGAGCAGGACTTGCGGATCAGAAAAGCGCTGGTGACGAGCTTCATTTGGTGTCAGATCATAAAAAATCCTGCCGTGTAGCTTGCGATCACCTCTAAGGCACCTTGAGAGCGTGATAGCGTTCAGAAATGTAGGGGAAGTAAGAGCTTGTTAGACAAACGGGGCTCCTTTCGAGCAGCCTTTGAGAGTGCTGCAGGATACTTGGTCTCACCAAAGCTTGTGGTTCCTTCTTCAGTTTACTCCTCCGTTCGCAAGAGAGTCCAGACTCCCATTCAGAGACCAGAAGTGCCCGTGCCACTAAAGCTCTCTATGCTCGCTAGACTCTCTAGGCGAAGGACGCTAAGCCTACGGCTGTTGCCCAAGAGCATTGCAACCAAAGTCTCAACAAGAAAATGAGTAACTAAACATAGTGGTAGTGAAATGTGGCAACATCGCCAGAATGTGTGTACCTGAAATATCCAGCAAACTCAAAGAGGTAGCGCCTTCACGAATTGCTCTTGAGCAGATTTTGTGTGTTCAGTTATATTCAGGTCGCTTGTTACCAATAATGGTATGCTAGACGCTGTTGGTTGCATCATGTCGGAAGCCATGGCGATGGAGAGAGCCTAGTAGCACTTTGGAAACGAAAATTGCTTGTGCGGACAAGATTAAGGTCCCATCCTCAATATCAATAGCGTGCGTGAAATAGTAGCATAGACATTCTGCTACCGTGTTTGACGTTAGATATGCTATAGACATGGATGTCACTAGTTGGCGAATCAAAAGGATAACGCGCCTGCGCCCGAAATTCATATCATCACAATCGCAAAGAGCATGAAGATAGCGCACAGGATAGTTGCAGGATTGAAACAAATTATAGACCGCACCCAGTCGTTAATGGAGCAGACCGACCTTAACAAGGTAGACACGTCAAAATCCATTTCCGGTTGACGCGTTAGCCTTCTTTTTCTGATCCAACACGACATGCTTAGCCAGAATCGTTTTTCAAGGTTCTTTATACGCGGTGCGTTATCTTTGAGGATATGCAAGAGTAGAAATCGAGAGGCCTACAAACCGGGCTATTAGAGGCACACTCTGCGGCCCACGGGATCTATGGAAGCGCATCACGAAACATTGTCAGCCGTTGCTGAATGTATCACTTCAAAGGCACCTGAGCCTTTTTGGGGGTGAAGCCTTTTAAGTTGGCGCGGTAAACATAGCTCGAAAGATCATCTTGGAGACGCGTTCATGGGTAGCAAGTCGAATGTTACGACAAAAAGGTCCACGTCTAGAGTTCATCGTCACGGAATAAGGTCCACGTCCTCTTACTCTTTTATAGTTTATTCTGGTTTAACACAATGTAGCTACTGCGGCCATACCAGACTAGACATGTGGGTGGAACTTTGCGCAATGATTTTGGCGCCTTCTGACTCAGTTGGACGTCAGCACATGAATTTGGCTATGGAGGTAGTGATTGCGGATGTCAGCGACTGAGTATTCGTGGCGCAAAGATCACAAAGCTTTGCATATTCTCTAGTCCCTCACTTTCCTTAAATCATGTTGCGATTGCCTAGAACTTTGCAAATCTTTACTTGCCTTCCTCAGTGCCTGGACCTAATTCTGATAGCGTTCAAGCCAAATTCACTGCATTGGGCAATTATGTGCCAAGCACGGAGACTGCCACTCCTCTGAATTCTGTGATTCGCTGATCCGGCCTTTCCAAGACACATAATACAAGCAACAGGGTGATGATGTCACTGAGAGGAATTAGAGGCCGACGTGCCGATATTCCTCAAACATGCCCACCTTTGTTGTGGCTAGGTTTGGTTCTCAATGGCAGTGTAGCTAAGACCTTGACAGTGGTAAGCCAAAACTCCGGAGCTCGGTCACCAAACACTATTTCCTTCAGTATCCTCCGATGAGTGTGTGTAACATGTTACTGTCGCTGCTTCCATTTCAACAGTGTCAATTGGTCTTGACCTCTTTCTACACCGCAAAGTGTGAAGCTTGACTGCAAAACACTGACGAGTAGCATACAAAGTAGGTTGCGCCGGCTGATGCTCGGCCTGGGCGCGCGTACTCGGCCAGTGACCCAGCTGAGGGCGCCTTTGAAACGACCAGAACCGCTTGTTGAGTGTGCGACCCATAATGTTCATATACGGGACTAGCGTACAATGAACCCGCAGACTTGTTCACAGGCCTTGCCGCTGTAGTGCCTGTGGTAGGTTGCACGAGACTACCTAAGCGCACTCGGCTCTGACAGGAAAGTCTTCATTTACATTGCTGTTCCACTAATAACCGTCTGTTCGAACACAGGCCTCAACAATCATCACCCGCCAAAAACCAACACCGCTACATTGGCCCGTTTCTTCACATTTCTTCACAGACCGAACGTCTTCAGCTCACAGTTACCCCAACAACCTCAAATATCGCAAGCACGCCCTCCACACCAGTTTCTTTCCGGAGCCACCCCGAACGCTTCACTTTCTCCACGGTGAGAATCTCGAACGTGCATGAATGCGCCCTATCTCGTCGAACCCGGCCACTTTGCAGAGTCTGGGATGGTAACGGTTCCGGACGGCGTACCGTTGATGAAGTAACAGCGTTGAGGATGGAGGGCATCGGGTATTAAGCGATTGCGCATAGGCCTCACGGCCTTGGTACTATAGAGTTCATGGCAAAGACATCCAACGTGACCGAGTGGGATGCGCAACGAGCAAGTTGCAGAAAATATCGGTGTCAATACCGACGCTGCCGTTGTGAGCAGATGTTGCTGATTTGAATACTAGAGATAAAAGTAATACGAATGCGCAATTAAGGGTAGACGAATCGAAGAAGAGGAGAAAATGCTGTGCACTTGCGTTGTATCTTTCAGACAGCCGAATCGTGGATGATGGGTTAGGAACGGAACGGAACGCAGAGCCGGCAGAGCGTCAAAACTAAGTCGATTCGGACCAAGATGAGCGTATCACCACTTCGTTTAATTATGGAAGAAACCGATTCACCGGTCGTTTCGGGTCAGACTACGACGACAGTGGACTGTATTGCGTGAATCAGGAATTGGTACGGCGGATGCAGGACTCCGGCTGCATTCGTCCATGTTGGCAATGTGTGTCGCCACGCTCTCGGAACCCTTTCATACAGATCCATTGCGCCCATGTCTATCTGGCGTGGAGACGATAGCAAAGACAATTTCATGTCTGATTAAGGTGTAATCACACAACCGCATAATCTCCAACACTCAAACTAATGCTTTTTTACCTACTCACAGGCCCAGACATCGATGAACGGAGAGTGTTTCACATTCTCTTACAAGTGTCAATCTGCATGTTCGCGCAGATGCACTTGGGCCATGCCTCGCCATCATGTGAAGGCATGACGTCAGTAAGCAAACACCCGCAAGCCGTCATTGCACACCGATTTTTCAAAGTGACAATCGCTTCAACAACAATGCTAAACGCGAGAGGACACGTGTCCTTCAGACCGAATGAAGCGTTCGTCTGGTTGGACGGGATTCAAGACGAGTTTGCAGATGTGCGAGCTACGAGCGTCCTGCCAAACATTTACATTCACGACACCTCGCGATTGGTATCCACCTACGCGAATCTAGACCGATAGATACAGCACCGCGCAAACACCTCGTTGGAGCAACTTCTCTTGGGCTTGTCAGGCACCGCAGGATGATTAGTGCCGTAAGTACTTGCTCGGGCTAGAAATGCCCTATAGCAGGGCTTGATTGCGCATGGACTAACAAAACCAAAGTCATCGTGGATTTCGATGCTGAATGGGACACTGTGAAGGCTCCGCCCTCTGCACTCCAAATTGAAGTTTGGATACTCTCGCCGCGGTCAAAAATACTTCCCCATGTTGTGATGCACGGCTTGCAGCCTTGTCATGCGCTTAGTCAATTCGCTTTGGGCGCCAGCTCTTTTTGTTTGTGCTTCCGTCGCTCACGTTCTCTCAGCCTATCGTTACAGGCAAAGTCTACGGGTAGAATGTCTGCGCATGCTGCATGTCTTAGATTTTGTCTTGGATTTTGTCTCAGACAGTTATCATGATACTTCGTCTTAGAATAGCAAAAATACTATGCCAATGCTTCACTATATGAACCTCGCTGTAGGGCAGACTTTCCTTTCTCCGCAATTTCGCCTCAACGAACAGAAACCAACACTTCTTTCACAACCAACGTCTAAAGTCCGATCGCATCATCTTCAGCAATCTCGCCTTTGCTAATTAGGCAGCCAAGTGGACCGCCAACCTTGTCCAGACCATACGAACGACTTGTTGTCTGAGGACTGAACTCCAACGGATTAGACATCAATAGTGATGGCTAATTCCATTTGTCCTAATGGTAAACTTCTTCAATAACCTTTTGGTAACAAGCTGACACGGCCGAGGAGTCCTCAATTACAACAGCGCTACTGGGGTCTTCTTTGATAACCTGAGTGGTGGCAATTCAGACGGCAGCAGAACCTACCAAACTGAACATGACGACGACAAAGATCAAGGAATGGAGAAACTAGACAAAGCAAAGGAGCAGGAGTTCAATCTAGACGAGGAAGAGGGGGATCAGGAGGAAGAGCAAGAAGAGGAGCAAGACGAAGAGCAACACGGCCTGAATGAACATCTTCTAGAAAAGTTCCGACGTCATGGAAAACATCGCTACGCTTGGAAGCCAAAAACCTCGCGTGGGCAGCCCAAGCGATACAAGAAGCGATGAACAGGGCCATGAAATGTTACTGTGGGGGCAGACTGGGAGTGGGCATGTCGTGTAGCCGTACTGATAGATTGGGGGTAATATCATGAGAAAATGTTTCTATAGTACATACCTTGACGACGGAATATCCTGGAATGCTTTGATATCTGCTGCTTCTCTCCTACACCTACATCCAACTATTTATTCATCTCTAGTCCCTCCTGTGACATTGAACGATACGTATAATGTGGTCACTGATAATCACAACATATATAATATGTCTCTAGATCAATTCTCGTTCTCACACGGCGCTTCGTGGCGTCCAAATATACATCCTGTCAACCGCTTCCGTCGCTCAGCATTCGTTAAGGCCAATCCAGGTCGTCACACTACTCATAATACCATTTGATGACTAACTTACGCGACATGCAGGAGCCTCAGCTAAGTGCTTTCTCTCTACGGAATCGATGAGCGGCGTGACGAAAGTGGCAACGGTGGCACTGCTCGTCATCTCAGGCTGTCCAAAAAGTCCACTCTTACACGTGTAGGTGTCGTCACGCTGCTGAACTATCATTTGTACTGACGCGAGAATCCTATCTTAGAAGGTGGTATAATAATATAACCACACAAACTAAAAGGCTTATCTCGATTAAGGTCTCTTGGTGCGGCGAGAAAGCCGGAAATAAGCTAAAACCCACCCAAAATGCGCAGCGCACCAAATATCCTACTAAAATTATATTATCAACTATACAACCTCTAACGTGAATATTTAATATTCTAATACTAAGACCCTATACTTATTCTTAACATTATTAAGGCGCTTATAATAATAATCTAGTATATAATTTATCTTCTTAGAATTACACTCTCTCTATATCCTATAAAAGTATTTTTCTTCTATTTTATACTTTTATATATAAAGATTATAGTATAATAGTAATACCTAGATCTCTTTAATACTTATATCTAGAGATTTTAAAGAGCTAGGTATATAAGCTATACTATTTTAATCTATCTAAGAGACGCTATTAAGATATAAGAACTATTCCTATTCTACTAGAATATCTACTCTCTACTTTAAGAGATAATATAGTCTTTATAGGCTAGTAGAATAGTTATAGTATATATTCTTATATTTATCTTATTATTTAACTTACTTATAGTAGAAAGTATTTTAAAATAAAGTTAAATTCTAAAATATAGTATATTATTCTATAGTATAATTATCCTATATAACTATACTAGGCTAATACTAAATAGATAAAAATAAAGCTAAGAGACTTAGTATATAGGAAGATTAGGGATTTTATAGATTATTATAAAAAATAAATATAATAGATAGTAAATCTTAGCTTAATTATTTTATTATTCCTTCTCTATAGTAAGTTCTTATTATATTAGCTACGCTAATATCTATCTAAAGAGAGTAGTAAGCTATAGTTTTTAACTCCTATATAATATTATACTACAATAGCTAGTAATATCTATTAGATATAAGTATAGTAGAAGTAGTAGACTTTAAGATATTAAAAATATCTTAATTACTTTTAAACTACATAGTAAGCTTTTATTCTAGGAGAAGGAATATATTATAAAGATA
Source organism: Pyrenochaeta sp. MPI-SDFR-AT-0127 (assembly GCA_020747015.1). Lineage (NCBI taxonomy): Eukaryota > Fungi > Ascomycota > Dothideomycetes > Pleosporales > Cucurbitariaceae > Pyrenochaeta > Pyrenochaeta sp. MPI-SDFR-AT-0127. The sequence goes on along the minus strand of JAGTJM010000155.1, from coordinate 7,973 downwards.
GTAGAGAATTAAGATATCTCTAACTAGGCTAGTATAGCTATATACTTAGTATAAGCTTTAGCGGAGGAAAGTAAGCTAGATCTTTTTAGATATCTTATAAATAAAGTAGGCGTATTAAAATAGGCCTATATACTATCTAATATCCTTTAATATAGGCGGTGGTTATTCGTTATTTTAATAGTTAAGTTAGTGCCGGGTACTACTCTATTTCCGCCTTTCCCGCCGCACCGAGAGACGGTGTACCAGAGCGTCTTCGTTGAAGCTACATCCGGAAATAGAGTGGCAGAAGGGCTTCCCATATGCTTTTTTAGTTCAATAAGAAGTAGTAATTTCGCTTTTGTTAAGCATATGCTGTACAAGCGTTGGCTTTGGACGATCGTTGGCCATTGTCGTGGTTTGGACGGTCGATTGGGTAAAAATCGGTAGGACTATAGCCCGTCTTCATAAAACATCTTGTTTGTGCTGCAAGTGAAGAAGCGCCTTACGACTACGAATAAGTGGCTTCTTAGGTCACAAAGGGAAGGCTGAGTGTGCGCTAGTATCAGTCTCTATATTATATCCGTGAGTAGGATCCAAATACTGAACTACTTGTAACATGGATCGCAGGACGATAGTCTATCATTCCGTTCTTTTAGCTTTAACGTTATGGATATATCACAGCCTGGCTAATTGCATTACATTTGTAAGCACGGTGGGGCTGCAGAAATCGCCTGGGGTGCAGAGGTGTGCAACGCCCACGGCCATTCTAGAATCGCTCTTCTAAGAACTGGCTCCAAAGACCAAGCATAAACATGGACCTCCGTAAGAGAAAAGTCGTGTTGTTTATCTTGGTAACTAAGGATAATGGACACAGTGACGCTTCGCGCCATTCAAAACTCTTTGCTTTGTACGAGCCCAACGAGAATGCTCCAGTAGTAGGACACAAGCAAATAGGCAAGCAAAATGGAGGTTATAGAACCTAGATGGCACTTTAAGCTACGTTCGAGAGACAAGAAACCAGCCCGTAAGATCCCTTCCAAATCCGCCAGTCAGCGGCAGCGGTGGAGAACCGAGGAAGACAGCGCTATTGTTAAAGCCCGTCAAACATTACCAGAGAGGCATCTCATGTACTTAGACCTCCTCATTCAGATACCAATGATCGTTAAGCTCCAGCGACACTTTTAAAAAGATGTTACGAGTAAACGCTTTGTCTTTCAGATGCTTGCCAAGACTCAGAAACTATGAGTGTACTTCTCCATTTGCCTCCAACGGTGCCATGACTTGGAGGATTTTGCTATGCTCTTGCACTTGTCTATTGTAGACGCCTTTAAAACTTCCAAGAATTGCAGCTTAGATGCTTGACAACATCATCGAGCCAATGCCCTGTCTGGGGCGGATGTGTTGAGCGGATGGATAATCGGAAGAGCTGATTTTGATTACAAGCTCGGATCCCTCCTAATCTCCCACAATATCGGCAATTGCGAGAGAACAACCGAGTATAGTGATACGCTGATATACGTACGGCCAACATCGTTTTACCTCTACAAGCGAAACTGTTGGAGAAATGCCGCAACATGCTCACGTCCTTCACTCATAGCTAGCAAAGTCTCCGGTACATTCAAAGTTTATTTCCATAACCTAGTGAACGTAATTACGAATCTCTTTGGCTGATCTTAGCGCGGGAGCACGCTCAAGCGGTGCAACGATGTCTCCAGCGAGGTCATATATATTTTCACATCTCTGCTGTCTTTGAGAATCGGTGTAAATTTCCGTCCTGTGGACCCTTATCCTCTACAACCTGATGAGTTTATTCTCAGTGTCTCGAGGACCTCAACCGTCACAGGGTTACGCCCTGGAACCTCGATTGTGACGGATACTCTAAGGCTATTGTTTGTGCCTTCACTACGCAGGAGCAAAGGGACATTGGCTTGGAGGGGACAAGCAACGAGGGCGAGCGTTATGAGGGCATACAGGGAGTAGTTGTGATCTTTATATATGGGAGCTCGCTTAATCGGCCGGTTGTTAGAAAGCTTCCATAAATGGCTTGGGAGACGGTAGTAATGAAGACGACGGGCGTGAAGGCATATCAAGATGACCATTCTCTCCCTATGCTGCCTTCCTCGGTTGGTAGCTGGAAACGGCACTGGACAACAGTGCCAGGGGAACGATGGCGACGACTGCTTGTGCTCTCGAGGGCGGTTGTGAAGATGTGTGAATTTTGATCCACTACAGCAAGATTGTTCCGGGGATTGGCTCATGGTAATGTGGGTACAGGGATCTAGGCAGTCATGGTCTCGTTGTGCCGATTCCTCGTCTGAATCTTTCATTTTAGCATCGCTGGATTCTTCTGAATGATAGATGTCCTCATCGTCATCAGAGCTGCCGTGAGGTTCTTGCAACGACTTAAGAAGGGATGCGCTAGGTCCGCCATTTTTGAATGAGGCCAGACTACTTTGGAAACAAAGAAAGGCAAAGTATTGTGGGTGACCTGATGTGGTGACATCCTTGCGGTTCGATATGAGCACGATATGCAGATGACGCAAGCCCGTTACTGCTCAAGACTTCCCAAATTGTCTCCTGTTGCTTCATTTGATAATATTCGGCAAGCTGAAACTTCAGCACAGCAAGCAAATTGACAGACTGCGCGAGTAGGGCAGTGAATTACGTTACTATTAAATGTTTCAATAATGTGTGTTGCGTGAGCTTATAGCTTTGAAGATAGCTGATGCCAGGACTTATTTAAGTTCTAGTAATTGTAAATCGTTGTGGATCTCTCGTATACTATAAATTCGCGGTTCTGGGAAAGAAATACCTTAGTTAACAGGATTTGATACTTACTGGGATATCTGCCGGATCGTTTAGTTCGCGCCTATCCAACGGCAACAATCATTTCCAAGATAGTTGACATTTTTAATCGCAACATTCTCGACATCTTTTACTATCCAGACATTGCTCAGCCAAACCTCTTCCTGTCGTCGTCTCTTCATTGCGTGCTCATGCGTTTTCGTCGGCAGACATTAGAGCAATTGAAGGTTACAAGTTAAGCTGTTGTGAAGGAAGCGTGTACAGACTCAGAACGGCTAGCTATATGCGATTGTTTCTCGTCTGTCTTGGTAAGGTCGTGACTGGTCAATGCTGACCTATATTAACCCACATGATTAGTGTCCATGTGCGAGCGAGTGGGCGTATCATAGTCTGCTTCACAAGTAATATCATAGTATGGTCTCATGCTGGATAGAGGAACACCTTCCAGATATCTCCGGAGTGAGAATAAATAGCAATGGCCCGTTTGTGAGTGTTCAGCCGCAGTCTTTGGGCGGCGTCAAGAAGCTGGCTTTCGCACATCTCTATTGCTCTAGGATCCAGGAAACGTGGCTTCCTTGTTGTCTTATACTTCAAAGGTTCCGAAATTCACTCCAATGGCCACAGGTCGGGCCAATGAGTTGGCTGTTACAGTACTAGGAATAAAGTTTCTTCCGGCACGTTTTCTACCCACTAATCTACACTAAAAACTTATTCATTACGAGATAATACTAACTTCTTAAAAATAGATAGATTATATTAAAATTAAGATATTAAGTAGATAATATCTTATTATTTAGTAAAACTTAAAGATACTATAATATATATTTAGTAGTATAGTATATAGAGTTATTTCTATAAAAAAGTAGAAAAATAGAGAAAAATTTACCTTCTATATATAAATTTAAGGAAATTTTTATATCTTTAAAGCTATAAAAACCTTTACTAGAATAGTAAGGGGTAAGAGTTAGTTCTTAGGGATAGAGTAGAGGTATAAGTAGCTAGGAGTTAATACTAAGATAGTAAGAGAGAGCTTTAAAAAAGAGTATTATAATAGAGAACTATTCTATTACTTTTACTATTTATAAGAGTATTAAGTTAAATATACTAAGCTAAGAGAGCTATTAGTATAAGTCTATATATATAAAGAATCTTAGGGTCCTAAAATTCTAAAGATATTAAGGCTTATTTAGTACTTTATAGACTATAGAATATTATATAATCCTTTAATTATATAATAGCTTATTAGTAATTAGAAGTACTTAAGGTAGTAGTATTCTTCTTATAGGTTTAGGTTATAATAAAAGCTATATTATATAACTAAAGAATTTTATCTTTAATTTTATTCTTAACTTTACTAAATTAATAGTAAAGATTTATATATAATATTAGTACTAAAAGGATTAAATATATAGATAGCAAGTAATATTAGTATAAAAAGTGGTAGTTTGGTGTGAAATCGCTTGGCGGAAGAAACGTTTTGCAAGGGACTGTACCTAGGTTGAAGGGTTTTCTGGGTGAGCACAGGAGCAGCAGTCACGAGAGACGACAATCCAATTCCTGTTTCCATTCATTAAGTATATCGCCCAAGTAGCTTTCTGGAGGGTCTGAGATTAGTAAAGTGACATGGTGGAGGAGTTGTACGATCAGATGGCTAGTTTCATGAGAGAGACGTTGTGAATAGCCTATACTATCTGTAGTAAACCTTTCCTTGCCCAATCCTCGGCCCAACTTTCACAAAGTATCATATTACATGTGTATGTAGTTCAAGCATCCGTGAGCTAGGTAGCTTATTGCCACATATCATACTTGGTCTGAATGGCCTGTAGCCACCCCATGTGACGCGTGATTGCAACCTTCTCTTTCTCCCAAGCCCGATCCGCTTGACTGAACGCTGTTTGTGCCTGCGTAACGCGGTCTTTGCAATGGTGTAGATTCAGCAATGCTTGCTCTATGGTTGCTTTTTGCTGGAATTTTCGCTGCACTCGCTGTTCGTCTTGCGTGATCCTTGCCCGTATCGCACTGGCGACACCTGCCGATCCACCACGATTACCATCCTCGTCGGAGTCCGCTGAATCGTCATGTAACGTGAGGAGATATGATTTGTCGTTGGCTATGCGCACTTTGATTTTCGCTATTTGCAGCACGTGCTTTGAAATTATGTCGCTGAGAGAAGAAGATGAAGACGTACTGTATTGGAGGGCGAGGTGCTGATGGTGCTTTTCGAGCGCCTTGATAGCAAGGTCGTGGTTGGTGCGTGCTTCATCGTAACTCACCTTGGCCCTTGCCAGTGTGGCATCCATATCCTGCTCCCAGGAATGAAACTTTTCTCTGATGTCTAGCAGTGTATGACTCTCTGGCAATGTCAATCTCGGCTTCTTCCGTTGCAATCCTGGGGAATTGCGGCCTTGCAGGCTCAATTCCGGCTCTACGATCACTGCATCTGAGGACTCGATGAGGGTGATATCTGGATCATTGTCTGCTACGCGTTCTTTGGAAGCAGAGTTGCCGTTCTTCGGCGATGCTTGCAAGCAAGCTGTGCCCGCTGTAGACCTGTGGGCTGGACTGAGGTGTGGCGGGCTGGACTGCGCATGCCCATCGAACGAGCGGTCTGTCTCTGACTGTCCGCCGAATTGGGGAGGGGGTGACTCCTCATCCTGCAAAGATCGCCCAAAAGGACCGTCTGTGTTGGTGCAGCGAGGTGATGGGGAACTATCGTGGTCTGACAATTGGAGGGAGCGTCTTCTAGGCATGGTTGAATGCGAACTTACCGTTTCTACCCAAGCATTAAAGTCGCGCAGATCCGCTCTTGTGATGATACGTGTACCCAGTGCAAAACGTCTTTGGTTCTCAGAGGGGTTTTTGACCAGATCGAGATGCCGAGGGAGCCAGGAAGTAATGCGAGCGGCGAATTTGGGGAGCATAAACTTCTCAGCAGTGACGGCCAGTTGTCCGAGGAATTCCTTGCCTGGAAGAGGTGGGAGGCGGACGTTCCGTGCCTGGAGGTCGGCAAAAAAAGAGTGTGTCCAGCCTTTGGCCGCACTCACAGACTGCACGGAAGAAAGTTTGTCTGCATGTGATGGCCACAAGGCATGTTTTGAAGGCACCGCGAACTGCTCTTCGAAGTCGCTGTATGTTGACTGCGGCGTCTTGTAATGACGATCGATGCCGTAGTAAAGAACAGCGATCCAGGCATCTGCGAGTGGCGGGAAGAGACGGCTTCGTCTGGGAACAGGCCAGCCGACCTTGGCGATGAAGTCCTTCTCAAAGGCTTGTCGAGCAATGTCCGGCGTTGCGGCGAACGCTTTGTTGAGAGCACAGAGGTCAACGTCGGTGAGAATCCGGGGCATCTAAGCAGAGGCAAGGCTACTTGATGGCACTACGCCGAGAGGACTCGATAGGAACGCCAGGAAAAGAACGGTGCTGCACGTCTTGTTCTGCTGGTGCCAGCTGACCGAGGTGCGTCAACTTCCCCAGACTTGTTGCGCTCCGCAATGCACTCGCCCGAAAGCTGCTAGGGAACGCCTCCGGGACACAGTAAATAACATGGGCCTATGAACAACTGGCGCAACACGAAGTCACGTGAGCGTCAGGTGACGACATGGTTGACGGTGATTGGGGCTGATTGAGGGTGCAAATGACGGTTCAACGCTGGAATTGATGGTTGAGAAGGGTGTTCAGCCACAACAATGAACGACAACTTATGAGCCTTATGACTGTGGACACGTCCTACTCAAGAAGCTCCCCTCCGCCTGCGTCCCAATGATTCGCCCAGGCAATTGATGCAGATGCCATACGCTTTGGGGCCAGTGGAGAAGGCCTGGCGCTTGGAGAGAACGTGCTTCTTTGTGGAGTACAGACAAGAAGAAAGACATGCACAAGAGACTCCCAGTTTTGGCCACGATGAAACCCCGCCTGACCCGCCGCTCGAGTTGTGGCTCTGTGGTCGGGATGCCACCACAACCTCGGGCTTGGGCCGCGACTGCCCACCTCTCGCCATGACGAAACCATCACACGATGCTCCTTCCATTCGCTCCTGCACGCCTGCTCGACGAGGCACCCACTCTGTTCCTCAGGGTTTGGAGCACGAGCTGTATTGCATTCATTCACAGACGCAACATTTGTGGAATGCTCCATCAAATGGCCATGTAGCCTAGACTGACAGTCAAACGGTGTTACGCCTTCGGGTCAAATACCAGGTACATCTCGGATCGCTTGTTCGATTCCCGCTCTGTATCCATGTTTGCACTTATTGAGGGCCCCGTCTGGCGGTAATAGCTTTCGGGGAGCAGGGTTGTCCGCCTTTGGGTGTAATTCTCCTGTCTACTGCTACGACCTCACCCAATAGCAAATGTGAATGACAATTCATTGTCTTTGCAGCATCTACTCCGAGTTACCAGTAGGAGATTATTGCAGCCACAGGTGGGTCGTCAGCAGTAGGCAAGATTGGCAGATTAATTTCGGTCCTTTCTGTTTTGCCCTCTACACCATTTGCGCCGCCTCTTCTCTTTTTGCCCCTGGTGGCAACGCCCATGTGTATGTAGAGCGTGGAAAAGCTTTCTCTTTGATGTGTCTATAACAGCTACAGTGTAATTTTTTTGCGGGCGTAGGAAGGAGTTTACATTTGCATATAGCTTTAGCGTGCAAAAGCGGTGGGGGACGAGATGAGTGGTAGCTTTTGCGAAGAGGTGTGAGGATCTGGAATGCGAGACGGTGACGAGACTCAGGCTACAATGAAGTAAGGTGAATTAGATCCTCGAGAGTGGCATGTGCGTGATTTACTAGTGTCTGGGGAGTAGAATACTATTGTCTCATAGTCATAAATATGTCATCAATATTCCATAGGACAGTGATGATACTACGCAGTCCGTTACACGCTCTCGACCGGTCCCCGGCAATTACAAGACTAGGTGCTAATTCTGCGCGGACGCCATTGAAGCTATCCATGAAACGCGGCCAGAAAAGAGCCTGTGTACGAGGGATCGCGACTTCTCGATCGGAGGACGAGATGTCGATCTTGAGTGATTTTATAAGTATTGCGCGACATAAAGGATCACAGATATATACCACTAAATTGTGCACAAACCGTAATTAGCTAAACATAGGATGCTGGAACATGCATATGGTGTTTCGAAGAGCCAGGTAGGACACTACTCCTGCAAGGATGGCATTTTATATCACGACAACTAGAC
>JAGTJM010000154.1:0-21803 GCA_020747015.1 Pyrenochaeta sp. MPI-SDFR-AT-0127 | reverse complement strand
CTAGTATCTCTAACTTTATAAAGTTATCCTTAGCTTCGCGGATCGCTTACTATCTCGCTGTAAACGATTCTACTATATATACGTTACTAAATAGACTACGTCCTAGGAGCTCTTCACGAAATATAAACTAGGTCTAGTTAATCTTTAGTATCAACTAGTAGTACTCATATTACACTACTATTTTCGAGAAGCTAAGCCTATATATTTTCTCGCTAGTACCTTTATATATCCGCTTATCGTTCTATAGCGCAATTTCGCGTTAGATCTAATAACTTCCGTAGCTATATTTTAATAACCGCAGGAATATAATTATAACCTAGCTATACTCCCATAATATATAGTTATGCGACCCTAGGCTCCGTATATACTTAAAGCTAGTAGTAAACTTATTAATATTTATCTGTATAAATCGGAGATAAGAGGCTATAGGTACACGCTAGAATAGCTCTAGCCTAGTAGGAATCTTAATCTCGCGTTTCTAATCGCCGCTATTCTAGAGGCATTCCTATACGCGTAAGGTAAGTATTAGCGTTATATAGTACTCTTCCCGCGTACTAAAGGATTTCTAAAGGGACCCTTAAATTACTATTGTATAGTATAATTTACTTCTAAGATAGGACTTCTTAAGCACCTCCTACTAGTAGTTTTCTAAACCGCCTACCTTCTACTAGCTCGCGCGGACTGTTAGATCGAGGGCTAGGCTCTCTAAAGCCCTATCTTAGAATAGAAATAACTTTATAGTATTAAAAATCTCCTTCTTACTTATATAGAACTAGCTATACACTAGCCCTTATTCGCTACTAGGGGATTAACGTGCGGTTAAGGTAGTCATCCTAGCTATATTATATAGTATAGTAGTTTAATATATATTTCGTAGCGTAGACCTAGGCGTAGACCTATATTATGACTACTACTAATATACCTCTAGATAATAAGGCCTCTAGAGGTAGATTTCTGTAGGCTAGATACCTAGATATTAGTACTACAGGAGAGATAGGGGTGCGCAAACTTCCTTACTAATATTAATCTACACTTAGTTCTAGTTAAGGCAGTCTATATTAATTGCCTACTTCTACCGCTAGAAGTAGTTATCCTATATCTGCATTAGCGTAGGCCGCTTACTAAGTACCTTAAGATTTTTAGCGCTAAAGAAAATCTAAATATCTCTAAAGTTATAAAAGCCCTCTTCTTTAATCGTATATAGAATAATATCCTATACTTCCTATAATATATTATATTAGAGGAAATAGTAAATATATTAATACTAGACTCCTAATTTATCTTTACGTGTATATACTTTAGTGTAGCTAGCTTTACTAGAGAGCTTACTGTGCTCGTAACCAGCGGGGTAGTGCTATAGAATAGACGCTGACGCCTAGCTATATATAGTAGGAAGCAGAACCTAATCTATCTACCTACGCAGAGTATCCTAATTTAAGTAGTTATTCGCCTTACGTTACTTATAGAGGTATAGAAAGAAGAGGTAGAGCGTAACGTCCTCGTATCCTACTAATCTACTAAATTAGTAGTGAGGTACTATATAGAGAGGGACTCGCCTTATCTAGCTATTACTAGTAGGCGTTAAGAGGGTGAGATAAATATCGCTATCAAGATTTAATATAATATAAGGCGTGACATTAAAGCGAATACCCTACTTCGCGACCGCAAGCGTACGTGTAAACCCTATAATACTATTAATATTATAAGTAATAGTAGGAATAGTATTAGATAGTCTTTTAGCGCAAGAGTATTATATGCACACTTTTATAGGTGTCTCTATATCTTCAGCTATAGTCCTAAGAAAGGCATATTTCCACTTCTTAGTATTAGAAGGATATACTTATCCTTTCGCAAGTATATATAGAGCGCTAAGGGTGTTAGGTATTATATCATAATGCGATATAAAACTATCAAGAGTAATATAGCCTACTCCGCTATTATAATCCTACTTATTCTGCGCATAAGTATCACAGCTATAGAATCGCATTAGTTACTCTACTAGTTTCGCCGTAACATCCACTATTTCCACTAGATTTAGATCGAATACTTCCTCTATAAATCCTTCTAGGGCTTCTAGGCCTTCTATCGTCGCCTTATACTATCTTCCTATTATTTCTACCCTATCGTAGACTGCGGCTACATAGGTTTCTTAGGACAAACTTGGAGAACGTTAGGTCTTAGACTTAATCAGCCTACTAGCTAATGAAACGAGCGTTATAGTTCGCGACGGAGCGAGTAGTTTGGCAGGGACTAACTTAGTTAATATTAACGCTAAGCCATCTATTAGTTAAACGTCTTCCGGCGGCGATATTAGCGACGGCGGCATTTCTTTATACGTATACCCAATCCAAGGTATCTCTCTAAACTATAAATAATAAATCTCGTTAGTATACCTATACTTATTAAATTAGGTATCACTGGGCTACTACTTTATATAGGGTTATAGCTATATTAAGGGAACGCGAGATATTATAACTAAGATATCTAGTATAGAGTGATATAGGCCTAAATTACCTATAGTTAGGAACCTATTTGATTATAAATTAGATAGAAAGAAAGCGAACTTACCTCTAGAAACTGCAGCTATTCTTACTCTACTAGGACGTCTAGACCTTCTGCCTAGATCTCGTAGTCTAGCGCGGTAACTTTTGCGTCCTCTTTAGCCCTAGCCTACTAGAGTATAGAAAGTGGATTAAACTTAACCTAAAGGCTACTATTATTGTTAGCTTACGGGTCGTGCGACTGCGTAGCTACTTTCTATCACTAGCGAGACGCTCGATTGGCGGCATTAGCTGCGCTTTTTACGTCCTCTTGGCTCTAGTATTTCCTAGGGCGACCGCGCTTCGCTATTTTAGCTGCGCTCTATTAGTTTTAATAATATAATAATAAAATATAGATAGTATAAAGGAAATAGTAGAGCTAGGTCTATAATTAGAAAGGGGTCTTTAAATTAGGGGAGGTTCGCGGCGTAATTATAATAGTAATAGAAACGTATATAAAGTTTCGTGAAGAAGAGAACGAAGGGGAGCTAGTAAGAAGTACTATAATTCTATAATACTAAAATCTATTTAAATAGTGCTTTAGAAGATTATTAGGTTATAGATATATAGCTATTTCTTACCCTACCCTATTTCTGCGAGAGATCTAGTATTTATAGTGTATGGCTAGAAGATACTAGGGTAGCGCTATACCTAATCTGAATTTCTATATCGCAGCGCTATACCTAATTAGAATTTCTATATCGCACTTAGCACCTAGGCTATATTAGGATTTTTATATCATAACTCCTATACCTAATAATATAATAATAACGTATAATATTATCTTCAATCGTATAGAGTATAACTTATCTTTATAATATTAAGCACACAGCACTGTAATTTTAGTAATTTTATAGTGCTAGCGTAGGTAGCGAACCCTATAACCCTAACCTCAACTGCGACTATAGATTTACGTATTTCTACTAGTAAATACTTATAGTAGGTATTAATATGTAGGGTGGTTGGCTGGGTCTAACTAAGCATTCTTCTTTTAGCTATAACTTCTTTAATATAAGTCCTAATTATATAATTTTTAGTTCTATTTATAGCCCTAGCCTAGCGCATTCTATCGTGTTATATAAGCTAAGCTCTATTACTAATACTTAATAAGTTATTTAGATACCCACGTTTTTAATACCTAAGGGTTAAGGCCCTCTATTTTTTTTTAAAAAACATTAATAACTTACGTAATAATTTTTTAATTAAAAAACTTTATATAGCAAAGTTATAGATCTAAATAAGGGCTACAAAATGGACTAAAAATAATCTTAGTAGCGTAGATATTTATAGAGATATAGCTGTTTAAAGTGGGGACCCGCGGGGTAACCCAACCCCTACCCATCGGCCACCCTATTAATATGCGTCTTAAGATAGGCTTTAACTATACCTATACTACACTCCCTATAAACCGCAATACGGCACTTAGGAATAAGGATAAAAATAGCGTTAAAGTGGTCTATTACTTATAGTGAAAAGCAGTAGTAAGTAGTAAGTAGATTAATAGTGGTAGACTACGCTTTTCTTTATATAAACTTTATATATATACCCCTTTTCTCTCCGTTATTCCGTCTCTTAAAACCTTCTTCCTACTCTTCCCTAACTCTCCGTATATTTAATCCTTATAGTTTCCTTTTATAATTTACTACTAATATCCCTCCCCCCCTAGCCTCTAATTAGGCATAAGGTATAATATAGTAGTAATAGCGGCGTTCGCTACTTACACGGGCCTACCTTACCAAAACCTTATCGACGACGATATCTCCTCTTATATAATAGGGAAATACTAGTCGTACTAAGTATCTAAGTATACTATTCAACTCCCTATACACGATTATATAATTCTACTAATTCTAGCTAAGAAAGGAGTACGCGAAGACCTTATTAGGTTTTACGCAGTCTAGAAAATACAATTTACCTCTATAGTCAGTGCACTTTATTAGCGATGCAAATAGAACTAGAGTTTATTGCTTTACCCTATTATAGTCAGCCGCTTACCTATCTCGCGCTTAATTACCCTCGTTAGTTAATCTATACCCTATACGCTGTACTCGTTACTCTAAACGTAGTTGCTTAAGCCCCCTCCTAGTACCTAAATAATAAGATACTCTTAAAATAGCTATAAGTACGCTAAGTAGACTACTATAACCTACCCTAGCTATAGTAGTAAGAAGCGCGGTATAACCTTAGGCTTATCCTATTGCGATTATAATTTATAGTAGTAGACTACGATTATAAGTAGCGCTGTAGCTATAAACGTATTATAGTCTTATAATAGCCTATTATAGTGCCTAATTATCGTAATCTTAGACCCTCTCCTAGGCTATCCGTATATAACGTATACGCTCGCGAGTAGTAGCTCTAAGAAATAATTAACCTACCGCAGATACTTACGTACCTTCTTTACATTCTACTTACTATCCTATATCTATAATTATATACCGCCCTAACTACTATAAGCCTTTATAAGTATATAAGCTAGCCTATTTAAAAGCTCGTTACTAGTAGTAGTTACGAAAGATATACTATATTTAGTAAATAATAGATTATCCTTAATCTACGCTAGATTAATAGACTAGTAGTTATCTTCCTAATCTACCTATAGTAGCTGCTATAGCTTCTCTATTATATTACTTAGTATACTCTACGCTATTATATAGAAGCGCTCTATAATAATTAGGTAACCGTTAAGAAAAAAGACCTTCTTATCTAGTAACTAGTATATATTACCTATATTACCCTAGTTAACTATAATATACTTACTATACACTAGTAGACTTAGTATCTCGCTTATTAGGCTAAATAATCTATTAACTAGATACCTGCGCCGCATACTTTTAAAATCCTTATAGTCGTCTTCTATCTCTATATCGCGTTTAGTTATAGGTAATAGCTTTTCTATACTAAGCACCCGTACGTAGTATACTATACCTACTAGTATATATAAATAGTACTTTATAATACGTAGACGTCCTATATTAGTATTAATACCTAGTACTACTAGAAAGTAAATTAACCTACTTATAAATAGATTATAGCTAGTTAACGTAAATATAAACGAGTAGAGTAACGTATATAGAGCCTCTAGCTATGCTGCCTATTTATTACTATTAAGAATAAACTATAGTTCTCTAGCTAGTATTCTCTACTTAGTCTTCTATAGAAATAGCTTACGCGTATCTTTTATTATATTAGTCTCTTATACTTTCTTACGCAGCTCTCGTTATAGTATAATACTACTCTCGCTGTTATTATCGCTATCGTCCCTATCCCCGTCTCTATCTTCTTCGTCTCTATCTTCTTTATCGTCGTTATAGCTTTCACTATTAGTGTCGCCCTCGCTACTTAGCACTATACTACTACCTCGCTCCTTAGATACCTAGTCTTCGTTAGTAATTATACGAAGAAAGTAGTATATAAACCGTATTATATATCTTATATATATTACCTAGCTCTCTAGGTTCTATAGCCGCGCTAATAGCCTAATATCTAGCTCGTCCTGCTTTATGCTATAGAGCTACCGCCGTACCTTACGTAGTATTATTATAAGATACTTAACGTAATTTTTAATTAGCTGCTTAGTAAGCTATATAGCTAACTATAGCTTTATCTTATTTTAGTTAGGCAGCCGCGCTTAATAGCCTAGATACGCTAGATTATACTTCTTAAGATATTCTAGCCAGCCTATATAGTTAAACTAGCTAGTTCTATCTATCTTTACTATATCCCCTAAGACTTATTTATCTTTATTAAGCTACTTACGTACTTCTTTATATACGCGAAGTTATTATAGAATAATATAACCTATAGTTAAATTTTCTTTATTTTTATCCTTACCTATATTAATAATAAAATATTTTTATAGTCCCCTACTATAGAAAATTATCTAAACTTTTATAGACTTAAATAATAAGCTTTTATTACCTCTCTAAGAAAGCTTATAGTCTTTCTTATAGTAGGTCTTTATAACGCTAGTATTTACTATAATATAGCCGTATATCTAGTACCTTAAACTATCTAATAGTACCCTAAGCTCTTTAATAGGCTATACTAGCTACTCTAGGAGCTTTACTACGCTCGGCTTAACTATAGAGAAATATAAAAAATACTTAATAACCTATCGTCGTTATTTAACGGGTATAGTATACTATTCCTATAGATACCTATTAAGATTAACTACTCCTATATAGTACTATTAGTATACTAGTATACGATACTCTTTAAGAAAATAAAATATATCTTTATAATTATCTTTAGTAATCTTTTTAGGCTAGTTCTAATTATCTGCGGATTATATGCGGTTATTATCGTTATTATCGTTATTATCGTTATTATCGTTGTTATCGTTATTATTATTATAGACGTCGTCTTAGATAGGCGCTCAACTATTCTAAACGGGGTTCTCTATTATAACTCTAAAACCCTAGAACTATTAACTCTAACCTACCTACTTTATAATCCTATAAGTACTAGTACTTTATTAGCTAACTAGAATTATACTTATAAGTTAAGTTTATATAGATAAATTTTACATCTTAGTTTAAAGTTACTAGACTTTAGGGGGTAGATAGAATAGGTTTCTAGAGTAATAATTTTCTAAATTAGATATAGTCTAAACTATAAAACCCCTAACGCTACGCTACTTTAGGCGGGATTTTAGGCCTAAAGTCTAGCCTCGTCTAGGTTAGGCGACCGTTAAGATAGAAGATCTTTTTATCTTCTAACTAGTATATATTCCCTATATTACCCTAATTCTACGCGATATACTTACTATACGCTAGTAGACTAAGTGTCTCACTTATTAGGCTATATAATCTATTAGTAAGATACTTCTTATATACTTCTAGAAAGTTATCCTAATTATTATCTATTAGCTTATTATAGTATATCTATAGGAGAAGCTTCTTAGTACTTAAGACTTATATATAATATATAATACTAGCTAGTATATAAGAATAATTCTTCGTAGTATATAATTATCTTATCTCTATATTAATACTAAGTATAGCGAGATACTATATAAAGCCTAGTATTAGCGGACTACTTATATATATTATATATAGAAATAAATAAAGTAAGTTAAGTAGCGCTTAAATCTATATAGTCCTACTCTCGCTATCTAACGTAAGCTATAACTATATCGCTAGATACTTTTACTTCTCTATCTAGCTAAAAATCTCTTAGGCGTCCTTTATAATATTAAATATTAGACCCTATATACGCGGTATTTATTAGGGTATAATATAGTTACTATCTTTACTACTACTACCCGCCTCTATACTCTCTTCTTCTTCCTCCTCCTCCTTACTATTATCCTCCTTACTACTAATTATAACTCTTTCTCTTTATAATATAAAGTTCTAGACTTATATTTCTTTATTAGTAATA
Source organism: Pyrenochaeta sp. MPI-SDFR-AT-0127 (assembly GCA_020747015.1). Taxonomy (NCBI): domain Eukaryota; kingdom Fungi; phylum Ascomycota; class Dothideomycetes; order Pleosporales; family Cucurbitariaceae; genus Pyrenochaeta; species Pyrenochaeta sp. MPI-SDFR-AT-0127. Next base: position 13,878 of record JAGTJM010000154.1, on the reverse strand, counting down.
ATCTATAGATAGAAGTATATAAAGTAGACTATATAGCTTCTATATATTACCTAGCTCTTAGGGTTCTATAGTTATATAAGTGGGCGCTAGTTAATATTTATCTACTCTATACTTTAGAGCTATCTTTAAATCTTATATAGGAGTATTAGTAGACCTTTAATATATCGCTTAATAAGCTATTCTATAAGCTCTACTATAAGTTATAGCTTACCCTCGCCCCTATCTAGTAGTTAAGCCTAGTTACTAATATACTCTAGATTACGGCCCTTTAAGAACTCTAACTACCTAGTCCTCTTAAACTAACTAGTTTTATTAGTCTTTATAGTATCCCCTATTACTTATAACTCTTTATTAAGCTTAGATCGTAGTTAGGTCTACTTATTAAGTTATTAAGTAGCTACTATATTTAGATCTAAACTTTCCCTAATTTCCTTATTATCTAAGTTAATAAGAAAGTATTTCTATAAGCTACTACTTTAGAAAAAGCTCTAAACTTTTATATCTTTATATAAAGTACTTATCTTACTTATTAAAGCTTATAGCTACTCTTTCTTATAATACATTCGTATAATATTCTTATTAATAGTAATAACGTCGTATATTTTATACTAAAATCCTCTTAGCGGTAGGCCTAGTTTAGAAAACGGCGCTATAGGCTATTCTAGAAGTTAAACTAAACTTAGTTTAATAGAAGAGAATTAACTATAGTACTTAATAATATCTCTTCGTAGTATAGCGTATATAGTATACTACTCCTTAAGATATATATTAAGATTAATAATAGCTATCTAATATTACTTATATATTAATACGTAATACTAATCTAAGAAATAAAATATATTATCGCAGTTATTAAGAGAGAGTTTCTATAGGAAACCTTACGTAGAGACGCTACTATTAGTATTATAAACGTTCTATTACACTAGAGCTAGTCGACTATTCTAGCTAATCTCTATAACCCTAGAACTCTAATCTATAACCCTAACGCTTAATAAGTATATTATTATAGTAGATCTAATGCGCTAGAATAATTTCTTACTATAAGAAGAATAATATTTATATAGATAACTTATAGATATAGGCACTAGATAAGAGTATATTAGGGGTATAATTTTATTTTTAATAGAGGTACTATGCGTCTAAGTTTAGTAATATAACCCTAACACTAAGCGGTTTTAAGCGTATAATAGGCCTATTATTACGCCTTATATAGGTTAGAGACTATCTCTCCTAAGGAGGGGGGTAATATAATAAATATTATATAGAAATAGAGACGTATACGTATTCCTATAAGAAGGGAGGTTTATTTAGAGGATATTAGACCTACCTCTAATACTATCCTAATTAGGCCCTATTACCCCTATTTCTCTATATATAAGTATAGCTCTTTAGTAGTAGATAGTAGGATAAGTTCTTCTTATCCTTCTGTATTAGACCTATAGGAATAGAGGTATTCTTAGTTATCTACTACAGCACGCACTCCTATATACCTTTAAGTTACACTTAGATCTATTTTAGAACCCTCTAGTACCTATATTATTATATATTCTTTCTTTAATAAGGATATATAGCACTTTAGATTCTTCTTCGCGTAATATTTATAAGAAACTATAGTAAGCTAACTAATAGCGTTTATATAGTTACTAGTAGCATAATAATATTAGGTACTTTTAGAACTTATTATTAGCTTATTATTACGATTCTAGTTAATACTTATAAGGATATAAAAATAAGAAAGGAGGGGAATAGTATTACGAACCTATAACGAGGGCTATAGGCACTTATAAGTAGGAAGGTAGAAGGAATATAGGTATTAGGCGAGGCCTAAATATAGGCTAATAATAATGTATACCCCGTAAAGTTATATAGTCCTAAGGATCCTATATAGGATTCTCTAGGATACTATAAGAACTATAGGATTACTAAAGTATATAGACTTAGATAATATACCCTTATAGCTTATTATAATTAATCTTAAGTTATTATTAAATACTACTATTTAATACTTAGAACTACTTTAACTAACTTATCTATCTCTACTTACTCTAATCTAGAAGCTACTAAGAAAGGGCTCCTTAGTGATACCAGCTGCTTTATATTATAGCTACTCTACTAAGGACCTAAAGCCCTTTTAACAATACGTCGCTAGCTACTTTAAGCTTATTACCTCCTCCTAATTAGAGTACTCTTAATTTTATTACTATAAGGTAGAGTAGAACTCTATTAGTAGCCTCCTAATACTCTGTACTAGGGTTAACGAGGAAGTGTATAAGACGCAATATTATAAAGGCGATATCTAGTTATATTATAATAGTGGTAAATAGTAAGGAACTAATCTTACGCTAATATTTGTTAACTTCTAATAGTAATACTAATCCCTCGCGTGGCTAGAGTTTAACGCTTACTATTAGGGTATCATGTTAGACATCTTTCCTATCTGCAAGTCTGCTAATTTTGTTGGCATAGGCTAACTGGGAGAGTTGAATTAATCGTTGTTCTCGGTCTCTGATAACTTCAACGCCGAGGAACCATTGCAGGTCAGTTGGCAGGATATATACTGCCTCTTCGATCGTTAGTTATCTCATTAATCAAGCTGGGCCTGAGACTAAGTAGTGACGCTAATTAATCATGCAGAGAGAGTCACATGACCACTACCTTCATCGCCCATCTTGACATTTATGGCATCAATCAGAAAGCCCAGCACTCAACCTGCACCTTTACCTTCGGCTACGCGCGATGAGTACACAGTGTGGATTGCCACTACCGATCCAGGCGACTGCTTGGTGGATGATCCGATTCAGTATTGGCTTCTCCGAAGACGCCAGAATCCACGTCTGTTGCGGATGGCAATCGATCTCGTTTCAATTCCTGCGATGCCGTCCGAGCCGGAGCGAATATTCAGCCTTGTAGGACACATGGTTACAGCCCAGAGAGGCCGACTACAAGCGGATATTATAGGAGCAGCTTAATGTATCTCATCGTGGGAGAGAAGTGGGGCTATCCAAATATCCAAATCGATCCAAATCAAATCAAATCAAATCAAATCGATAATGGTCTTATCCAAATCAAATCAAATTGAAGGTCCAATTTGATATGATTTATCTGTTTGCCAGCCTGTCCAGCACCCCATCTGCCTTTACACCCTCGCACATCTCCGTTATCCTCTGGAGCGGCGACCAGTGCCGTCTGCAGAGCCTCTGCCGTCGGATCGTCCAGTGCGGATGCGATTGCCCCAGCTTGTGGATGGTCACTCAAAACGCGATCGCCTGCCTGTGCAGTCTCTGTTCGAGCGGCACCAGGCCTGCCTCCACTTCCGCGATTGATAGTGCGACCGTACGGAATCCCCTGATGACTGCCTGTGCCGCGATCCTCTGCGACTGCCAAAGCAGCTGCATCATCTCTTGTGTCACGAGCGGGTACCATATCGGCGACGCATAGTCTGCCATCGGCTGCACTGCGCTCATCGCCAAGCTGCTTGACCGTTTTCGGTGGCAGTCCCTTTTGAGTCAGGCCAGTGGCTTGCGCGAACGCAGCAGATGACGCGACTTGACGATACCGGTAGTCAACAGGCAGTCGGATGCAACTCCACAACTGCGGACGGCGGTCCAACAGCGGGCCATGCGACTTCACTAGCCCGCTTCGAGCATGACACCTGGCATTTTCTATTTCTCCTGACTAATTTTTATTTACGTTTTATTGACTAAAGTACTCTTTCAACAGCGTCTACTAACTACGCACGCTCTGGTAGATCTTATCGAACTACAGGCTTTCTTGCCTGGGTGCTCCTTGGCAGCTGTCCTTACGCGCCAATAAGGCGGCAATCAGACTTTTGCCTTCAGCCAGGCTTGGCGAAGTGCAGCGTGGAGGAAGTTTACCCTCCCTCTTCACTTATCGACGCATATCACTGCTGGGCAAATCGCCGATCGCTGTTCGGGGCATCGGCTGGAGTTTGGCTGGAGGAGACTAGGCGTGCAGGTGATGGCGTAATTTCACATGCAAAAGGTGAAGATGGCCCGACGTGCTTGTGAAGCTTAGGATCTTGGCACAGCTGCGCCTTACATTAAGGTAGATGTTTACGTGAGTCACAAGCAGGCTTGCTCTACGAAGAAGCTCATATTTAGTGTTACACCGACGTTGCTGCACTGACCACCAAGATCAGTGCAACACTGAAAACGAACTTCTTCGAACTCATTGCGATGGTAATCTACTGCCACTAGCTGGATGTGTTGTTTATATTGTTGAGCTGGCAGTTACGTGCGCCCACTTCAAACCTGGCAGTTCCAATTTCATTACCTTCTTGATAACCAATGTTCGCAACGGACTGTTTCAGAGCAGGGATCTGCTTGCATGTTCTCTTTCTTTCCTTCCTGGCCCGGCATATAGCGGAAGCCGAAGATGACGGAATTGATATCGTTCGAGATAGGTGTGCACGCTGGCATCATTCCTGTTAGTGAAACATCCAGCCTAATACTGCCTTACTTACTGTTCCTTGCAGCCATGCTAAGAGACAAATCCGTTTTCGTGGATGGCGGAGTGCAGCTATATCGCACAAATGAAACCACTTGGCTCGGATTTAGTGAGTTATTCATTCTAAGAGTCGTGATCACTTATAGATTATGTGTAGGCAAATATATCTTTGAGATAGACATGAGTGTGCCATGGGACGCAACCACTAATTTCACCGAGAAAAGGATTGGGCGGTTTGGGAACACAAAGATGGACGCCAACCCCCCAAACATGGTCAGAGGTGCCCTCTACCGAGGTCTTGCCAAAGATCGGAGACTCTTCACTTTCGGAGGCTCTACCTTCCTAGCTAACCAAAGTGATCCGGATTGGAAACAACCAGACTCGGACCAATACTCGATGTGGTCATATGACACTGAAGCAATGGCATGGGACCAATATGATTTAACCTATGCTGTGCCCCGGCGTCCAAATTGGGGCGCAGTGACTGAAGCAATCTCTCTCGGTATTGCTTTCGTTTTGAACGGCCAAGTCGATCGCGGCTCCTCATACGTTTTGTACTCTATGACAGAGTATGTCAACGGCACTATGTCGAATGAGACCCACAACCAGATCACTTATCTCGGGGGGATGGTTATCATCGACCTAGCCACGCAAATTGCACGAAACGTGTCGACGGACACATTAGGCGCTCCTCGCGTAGCTGGTGGTTTAGTACACGGCCTAAGATTTGGAAAGACGGCCAACGGCACTCTGGTGACGTTTGGAGGTATGCGAAGTGCAAGCGATAAAAATAATACTTTCAGTAATGGCGTTCTGGTATATTATTGCTTGACAGATTCTTAGGTCTGTGCTAACACATGCAGATCGACTTTAGCACCGTGTCTTTGTGCGATACATTCAACGAAGTCGATGTAATTTGGTTCAACCAATCCACTTCAGGAGAAACGCCTCCCCCGCGCGTCGACTTTTGCGTCCTCCCAGGAGTCAAATCTGCAAAAGACAACTCTAGTCACAATGTGTACGCGCTCTGGTAAGGACAGCTTTATATTACTATCTGACTCGTTGATAGATATATCTATGGAGGATATGATCCAATACAATCCATAATGTATGACGACGTCTACATCCTCTCACTGCCATCCTTCACCTGGACAAAACTATACTCCGGCAATAATCCTAAGTTCGGCCATACATGCCACACTGCCGGTCCGCGGCAGATGATGACCGTTGGAGGATCGCTTGATGCGGACATGTATGCGGTAGAAACAAGCGGCCAGCTCCCGAACCTTACCACCATGAAATGTGATCAGTGGGGAGGTGTAGCTTTGTTTGATTTAAGCAACCTCACGTGGAGTTCATCCTTCAATCCTTACGCTCCAGAATACCAGGTCCCTCAGAAAGTAGTGGATGTGATAGGTGGATCGTGAGTGTCCGGACCTTTGTTCTCTGCCTATGATGGTAGTGTCTTACAATCTGTAGGGGATACGGAGGTGCCACCTTAACAGAGCCATTTGGTGGTTTCGCCCACGCCGCGATCTCGACTATGTTTAATCCTCCTGTAACGAGTGTTTCTCCAACAATTCCTACTGCGACGCGTGCCAGCCCCAAAAATGATAACAACGACTATATTGCTGGCGCAGTTATTGGATCCGTAGCAGGGATGACTGTAATCGTGGGTTTGATTACTTGGGTCCTGCGTCGGAGAAGAAGAGGAAGAACAATCCGTCACGAACTGCCCAGTGAATCCTCAAGAAACAAGAAGGATAAAGTAGCTCAACGCAGGGAACTCCCAGCGCAAGATGTGCCGGTAGAACTTCCTGTAGATCAGGATCCCGCTGAAGCACAGGACGAGAGAGAAGATAGGATGGCGCCAACTAGCCCTATTGAGCTACCAGCTAATAATACTTAAGATTAGATCGTATTACAACATGAGGGCATGAAGATGTGAAGAGATTGTTCCTTGTTTTGAGAGGGATTCTCGGTGAGAGCAGAGTTGCGAACAAATTAACAATCAGTCCTGTCTAGACTGTTACCTGTACACACGCATTCCTTATCACGGCATAGACCAAGTTGAAGATGTAGGTATAGCTTTACGTGTTTAGGACGTGTGTACGAGCCAAAAAGGGGTACGTCCTTAGGTTCGCATAGCAACAACGCTAAGTGCACAGATAACAGTCTGGACCGGACTGATTGTTAATTTGTTAGCAACTCTGCCCACGAGCAGATCGGAAGGGCCGCCCAAAGTCTACACAACCAGGAAATCGAGAATGGGTTACTGTTGTGCAAGGAATCAATGCTCAAGGATGGGCCATCCCACCTCTCATCGAGCGAAGCTCCATCAAGCGACCTGGCATATAAATAGCAACTTACCGCATGACTGAGCGATTGCTGTTAGTGAGAATGGATGGACCGACGATCAGATTGGGTTCCAATGGATTCAGCACTTCAATAGCTATACCCAGTCTTGTGCAAAAGGTAAATACAGTCTCCTTACCTTAGACGGTCATGGAAACCATCACGCAGGCCAGTTCTCTGAGTTTTGTAAGCAGAACTCAATTATTACGCGCTGTATGCTTCCACACGCATCTCACCTACTTCAACCACTTGATGTAGGCTGTTTTGGACCACTCAAGGCGTCGTACGGGAAGGAAGTTGAGGGTCAGATGTGTTAAAGGCGTAAGCGAGCGACGCATCGTATAGCAGAAGTGGGTATCTTAACTATTCAGGAAGGTCAGGACAAGGTACAGAACCGTGAGGTGGAGGCGCATGTTCAGAATGAAGTCGAACAGAGCAGGGCTCGTAAAGTGCCTCCTCAGGCTCAAAAACGTGCACCACGCAAGTGTAGCATGTGCGATTCACTTGATCACAATGCTTGTACGTACCCAAAGCGCCAAAGAACTAAATAATTGTCTCCGTACCCGCTGATTTGTGCGCTGCGGTAGTTAAAGCTAGTTAGTCGCGTGAAGCATGGTGGAACAGGCTATTGTCTCTTTCGTAGACAGCTTTGTAATTTAACCAACTTCTCTTCTTCCTCTCCTCTCCTCGCTCCCTGAAATGAACCCTAATAGCCACGGAGCGGCTTTCCTCGCTTAACGGCCCGTTTCATGGCAACTCTCTAATGATCTGCGCAAGTATGTTGTCCGTGTAAATCGTGGCATGACAGTGCATTGCAGTAGAACTCCATCTAAACGTCAGGAGATCCACTTCAAGTAAAATTACTGGCGGGACTTTGGCTCCTTGGCCAATCACAGTGAGCCCCGCTCGCCAGTGGCACAAGCGGGGCGATCCTGCGGGCTCAGCGCTTCCGCACGGTGATCCTTTCTAGAACAGCATCAAAATGATTGGACATTTGGCCTTACAGCAACTTCTCGGTTTTGTAACTGGAAACGATGAGCCCTTCTCGGAGACGGTACTCGAACAGCACAATGACCGAGTAACATGGCGAATAACGTGTTCTATCACTCCTCTAGGCAACCTCAAAATGTATATATTAGCAAGTGTCTACAACATTTTAATATTCTCTTCTTAATTATAGCCCCTTCGCTTGAAGAGAAGATATTTAAGGAGAGATTCAGGGCCACGATACTGCACCAAATGTTCGTCCATCATACATGGGCTGCTGGACAACTGGGTTATAACGGTTATGAGTAGGGCTTGTAACGTAACGGCGTCATAATGGATAACTAGTTAATAGCCGAGAAATATTAAATGGCTGTACGTGCCCTAAAACCAATCAATTACATCCATGCTTTCGCCATCTAACCCATCTAGATCATCATCTGCCTCTGGCTCCATAGGCAAACCCATCCCATGAAGATATAGCGGCCAAATATGTCCTTCCCTAAGCCAATTACCGATACATTCAATCATCTCAACCGTTCTACAAGTTAATCGAAGCCTATCCCACGAACAAGTCCTGCGGAAGACTGACAAGGTCCTCTCTGGTTCTGACGATTCGGCTGGGATAGAGAGTATACAGTAGCTATAGCCTTGCGGCTAAGCCGAGGATATTGCATTGTAGTGGAGTACAATCCTTTGGAGGCTGAATAGGATGAGCGTTTATGAAGGCGTTAAAATCTATCAAAACTTTGGGGGTGTAAGAGTTATTCTATTGTAAAGCGGGGTCTGAAGACTAAATAGTTATACTTATTAGTCATAAAATATTAGTCACATGACCGCTACCTTCATCGCCCATCTTAACAAAATCGTCGCTTTCGGCCTGGTTAGCAGGCTTCGCATCCAGATTCTGAAACATTAGGTCTAGCTTGCTATACTATTATTCCGGCGGTGGCATCGAAGATTATAGACTCGGCGGATAGTCTTTAATAAGGTCTATATTATAGTTTTCCTTCTAAATTATATTAGTAATAATAGAATACTTATACTAGCTTAAAGGCTAGGTTTTTTAAATATACGCGGCACGTTTATAGAGTAAAGGAGGAGAGTAGCGGCGTACACTAGTACTTTATCGGTTTTGCTATAATACTTATTAAGAACGAATTAGCCTATTTTAATAGAATAAAGTATCTAAGTATTATATTAATCTAGCTATAAGTACTATATCTAATAGATTATTAGTATAAAGCTTAGTAATTAGAATTTTATCCTATCTTCGCCTTTTTATAATAGGAGAGAAGCGTATCTATAAGATAGTATTAGAAGTTAATAAATCTTTTTATTTAGAATAGATAATCCTTTATTATTATTCTATCTACTACTTTCTTTTATAGTTCCTCTACTTCTAGAGGTTCTATAGATTATAATAGTTATTAGTCTTACTATTTATCGCTCTTTCCTATATAGTACTTCTAAGCTTCTCCTTATATCTAATAATTTAATAGATAGAGACTTTATTAAATTAAAGATTTACCCTTAGCGTATAATATATCTTAAGTAAAGAGTTAGAGAAATTCTTCTTACTTTTACTAGAAAATCCTAAACCTATATTATAAGTCTACTATCTCTAAGGTTAACTTTATAGTACGTTATAAATAGGATAATCTAAGGCTTCCTCTTTAGGGCCCTACTTATAACTAGACTCTAGAAAGACTATTTAGTTATATTATTAATACCTAGCCGTAGACCTATATAGTTATTCTAGAGATTAGTATATATAGAAGAACTATAGAGCTATATAGCTAGGCTATTATTATAAATCTATAATAAGGATACTAGTACTTATAAATAAGAAGAAGATAAAGAAGATATAGATATTAAGCGAGACCTAGATTAAGACTAATAGTAATATATATAGATAAGAGTAATATATCCTTAAGGAATATTATAATTAACCTTAAGTTATTATTAAATACTACTATTTAATACTTCGAATAACTTTAACCTCTTATCTATCTCTACTTACTCTAATCTAGAAGCTACTAAGAAAGAACTCCTTAGTAATACTAGCTACTTTATATTATAACTACTCTACTAAGGATACTAAGCCCTTTTAATAGGTTCTAAAAGGGATCTAATATAACTTAAAGATAAATAGGAGTATATACTATATCAAATACCTAAAAAGATATTCTATTCCTATTATAATAATATAGGCGCTAGAGAGTTCTAAAAGGAATCTAAGTATAACTTAAAGGTATATAAGAGTATATACTATAGTAGATAACTAAGAATACCTCTATTTCTATAGGTCTAGTATAGAAGGATAAGAAGAACTTATCCTACTATCTACTACTAAAGAGCTCTATTTATATATAGGGAAATAGGGGTAATAGGTCTATTTAGGGTAGTATTAGAGGTAGGTCTAATATTACCTAAGTAGGACCCTTTATCCTATAGGAACGCGTAAGTATCCCTATTTCTATATAATGTTCGTTATACCTATAAGTCTAGTATAAAAGGATAAGAGTAATAGGCCTATTTTAGAGTAGTATTAGAGGTAGGTCTAATACCCTCTTAGTAGTCCTTATCCTATACTAGAGTATATACTCTATCCCTATTCTTATATAACGCTTAGAGACTTATTATATAGGCTATATATATATTAAGATTAGAGGACTTATTATAATCTAGCCTATATAGTAGAGTACTACTATCTTAAGTACTTCTAATACCTAAAAGTCTAAGATATATCCTAAGATTATATAATAGTCTATAGGTCTATAGAGTTATAGATATAACTTAGAAAGCTTAAGACTCTAATACTCTAAGACTTCTTATATATATTAACTCTAATATAAGGAATGAAAAGATAAGTAAGTAAAGTAAACTTAGCTTTCGGAATCTGCAGACTTATTATATTAGCTAATCTTTAATAAAGTTTTCAAATAGATCTTATATTTGGTATAATAGCCGCACATTGGTTCTATTTATGGCTCTAGTACTTTTTCGGAATCAATGCAAAGGCGTAATCCCGTGCGATACATACCATTCTAGCAACTATGATGCTCCCCCTGTTTCTGAATTTGCCACGGCAAAGGTTTCTGAGCCGGTTTTACCGGACCTAATTGGTCCTCTCGAAGTCGAGCAAATTCTTCAATCTCGGCTAGGCCCACGAAGTTTCCATGGAATGCGATTCTGGGCCGCAGAGGAAGCTTACTTAGACCGATAGGCCCATCCATAATATGCTGCGCATCAAAGAACGCTAATTCGATGTACTTGAGATCTAGGCGATTTAGAACAACTACAATGTAGCCGTCCCCTTCAGGAGCGTCTTCGCTCCTAGGCACGAAACATGGTTCTTGCAAAGTGGTTCGCGGTCCCGGCCACCATACTTCTTCCTGCTTGGTTTCCCAGTTCCAGTGGACAAGCAAATTAAAAAGGCCACTAGCTGGTGGCCCGCATGCTTCAAAATCATAAGAGCGCGTCAAATCCATCCCGAGTGCCCAGAAGTGGTTATACCGTCTGCCCTGGAAGCGATCATCGATGCGTGCGAATTCTGTACTGGTTTCACATTTGTAAGTTGGCTCAACGCGAGAGTCCTTAGAAAGCGAGGCTGTGTCGAAGATGAACCTAGTCATAGGAGATCGAATAGCCCGGCCTCGTTTTCCAGGGTGCAAAGGCTCCTTCCCCTCCTCGGGAAACCACCAAAAGACATTGTCATCTGCCATGCTCAGATCATAATGCAGCTTCCCGGCTTCATCCTCGAAAGCATTCGCTATGTGGCCTTGAAATGCGTTGTCAGACCTCACCCACCTCACATCTTTACTTAGTGGGTTTTTCCTCGGCACAATTGCGAACAAGTGGTCCTCTTTTGGATCCCAGGCCCAATGGTTCCCTCCTTGCTTCAATCTATTGAGATCTGATTTTAATGGGGATACCGGCAGAATAGCATAGTTCGTTGTAAACCCAAAGTCATGTGAATAGCCGCAGAATGGTGCCTCGAACCACACCTCCGTAATCTTTTTCCCGTCCTTGTTAATCTCGTAGAACACCATCTCTTTCGAAGCATCATTCCCATTCCCACCTGCTTCATACGAAAAGCACAGCATTGACCCTGTTCTAGGATCTATTTTTGGATGCGCAGTGAATGTAGGACTTTGGACCTGGCCCTCAAAATCATACCGACCGAATGTCTCTAATGTTTCCGGGTGGACAGCGAACGGTGGTCCATCTTCTTTCATTGCTAAGAGGGCGCCCCTCCAGAAGGTAGTATTGGTGTTTGCAGCTGTGCGAATAATACCCTGCACCTCTTCATCATCGGTAAACGGATTGCGATATTTGCCAAACAAAGGTCGACGGGCTTTAGACTCAGCTTTGTAACGATCAGTGTGCACATATCGCCGTTTCCAGTCTATCTGGCCATCTTCGATACGGAAAGCGCTAATGATGCCGTCTCCATTGAATAGAATATCTGACTCGTACTTTGGAGGAAAACGTTGGTCAACACCCATGCTGTAATAAATTCCACGAATCGACGTAGGAACAGTCCCTTTTACTTCAAGAAACTGGAGGTCGCCCTCGAATCGTGAAGGGGCAATCCAATTGTTGAAGACTGGAGTATTAGGAAACTCGGTTCTGGATGTCGCACGTATGCCATCGATATAGGCGGGGGCGTAGGCGGCCATGACGGATATTGTTGTAAGATTGAATTGTTTGTCAGCCAAAATAGGTATATAAAGATAACAATTGACTGTCACAAGTGCTGCAATAGAGAGCATTTCGTTCCTCAACTGATAGATATGTTTCTCGAGCGCTAACTTGATTTGTCTATTTCTGACGTCCGTGCGATCAAGCCTGCCGGCTATGGCGTTCCCGCACATGGGCCATAGGTGTTATGGGGTGGGGTAATTCGGGGCCCGAGCACGCCTTTCGGAGAGTTAATCCCGCAGCCCGCAACACAAACAGGCACGCATAGAAAGAGCAAGACATGTTCGGCAAATCTTCGATTGTCACATGATTGGCGTTTCTCGGCTACATAGCTCCGGCATTCCCATGGAACTTATTGGAAATTATAGCGGCGTAATGTTACGAACCTGTAACGAGGAAGGCAGGCGCTTATGAGTAGGATGGTGAGAAGGCCACGGGCGTCAACAAGACCTAAACAAAGGCTAATGATAACGTGTGCCCCGCGAAGTCACGTAGTCCTAGAGATCCTATGTTACGGAGTTAAGGTACTATAGGATACTATAGGATCCTACATAGGATTATCGACGTATATAGATAAGATATATACTCTAAGCTATTTCTTAGACTTTGAAGAGGATCTATTTAGTAGGTCTTAAAATATAGTAAATTTATATAGAATTAGGGGCTAACGCTTAATATCTAGAGAATAGTAAGGCTTAGAAATCTAGGAATCTAATATAAGCCTCTAAATAGGTAGAGAAGGCTAGGAATATATTTATAGGAGTTATTATAAAGTTATCGTTAAGATTGCAAGGGCCTGTTTTCCTAATTTTTTGTGTGTTTTCGGCTGGCCCACTAGGTGGTGGAACACGTTACTCATTTTATTACCTGCGTACTATTCTAAAACTTTGACCCAATTATTGGAAGAAGAAGGTGTGACTTATGGTCTGCACCAGTCCAAATCTTATGATATCCTTGATTGACCTGTTCCGTTTCATGACGAGTGAGAATATTTGGATATGTCTCGCGCTGAGTTACGGTCCATAAGCACATTTTCAAGCCAATAGAAGCGCTATGAACTCACTGCAATGTCACAACCTTGGACTATCAATCGAAGCGATTCGCCAGCCAGGTAAGTTGTTGAGCTTGCCCACATCTCCACATTGAGCTCATATACCTTTTGCGATTCTACCGGAAGATCCCGTTCATGTAGATGCACAGGCTGGTCCGGCGTTGATTGATGGGGGTCAAGTTCGCGCCGTGATGCCCGCAGCCACCCAAGAGTGACAGGCCCGTCATCGTATCTAGTATTCAGGACTAAATATCAATCCAAATAAGACATCTCGAATAGAACTTACTGTGCAAAGAAAATTTGCCCGACTGGTC